>JASANC010003919.1:0-129517 GCA_030248135.1 Theristus sp. LFF4_11
CGGTGCCGAGATTCAAGACATTATCGTTGACTTCTCCGAATGCAAAAACAAACTGCAAGATATTCGACAGGAGTTGCCGCACGACAACAATGGGTGAATGTCGTGTGTTTTCTAATTTTTTTCGGATACAGTCGAACTCTAAATTACAGACAATCAGCTGATTGGTTGGTGATCATGTGATGCATGCTTTCTGTGCAGGCGTTGTGGGGGCGGACTCTCTCCGGCACAGAAAGTATGCATCACGTGATCATTAACCAACCAGCTGATAATTTAGGTTTTCAAATTTTAATAACTTTGAATTAGAGTTTGACTGTGTGTGCGTTGCGACTTTGTGACTTCCAAAAACAATTTAAGATTCTATCTGTCACTGATTCTTGGCTCGCCACTCGATCTGTCTATCACGAATAAAAATGACAAGTATCGCTACAAAGACGAATACGAGAAGTTCAAGATCACGCTGTCCACTATCGAATTGATTGTGCTCGCGTTTGCATACATGTTTGAATTCAGGTACACTTGACGTGATCGCACGGTTGCATGAAACGCAACTTGTGTGTTAAGCATTCTTATGCCACTTATTTTGCTTGAACAAGTAAAGTTAGTGACCAAATGACTTTCTTTTCAAATCAGGATCAATTTGCACAGAAAGAAAACTAAGCGTTTTCAGAGTGATTGACGCAGTCGCTGACTTCCTGCTTGTTTGGTACTACTGCACATTGACCATTCGGGAATCGGTGTTGATCGCGAACGGATCGAGGTGAGAGATCACGATGCTGTTTTCTGATTTCTGGCACCATGTTTTATGGTTTGATGTCATAGCGCTGCCATTGTGCGTGTGCGCCGCAGCGCATCAGAGTTTCAACAGTCGCACGCTAACCGAACCAGGCCATGTGTGACGCTGGTGGGCTTGAAACTCGAATGGGCAATAAATTGTTGCAGGATCAAAGGCTGGTGGCTGACGCACCACTACATTTCTGCAGTGCTCTGTGGAATCACGATCACCTGGCCCGACACTGCCTGCTATCGCGCGTTTCGCACTCAGTTTGTGGTTCGGCAACTTTATTGTTTCCACAAAGTGCTTGGAAAATTTCAGTTCTTTAAACACCAGTTCAGGCAACCTGTCAATGTGTTGATGGTTTGTTAATTTGAGAACTGATCAGTTTCGGTTGCATGTTGTATGTCAGGTGTTCTGTCTGTACATGAGCGTTGTGCAACTGCTACAGTGTCAGTATCAACGGGGCTGCCTCAGACGACTGCGAGCATTGGGCCATCGACACAGCATGGACATCACCGTTGGTTCGTTTATTTCTCTGTTTTTTTGCCGAAATATGCCAGCTGTCGGCAGTGTTTGTCATTGATGCAATCTGACGAGTCCACGAAGCTTGTTTTACTTCAGATGGTTTCCATTCGTGGATGTTCCGTGGTCTGACGTTCCTGCTGCCGTTCCTTGTGCTCGGCTATGTGAGTGATCAATCGACAACATTGTACTGCCTTGGAGGCGTTGTCATAAGTTTTTATGTTGCGAGTATCAGTGTGTGAACATTTTCGTTCTCATCTGCAGGTGTTCGAACTGTACAACGCGTATACGCTGCTGAAGATCTGGCTCACTAATTCGTGCAGTGAATGGCAGGTTCGTTGAGAAAGAACGTTCAGTTTTGGCCTCGAACACACAATTGCGTTAATTGGTGCTCGTTTCGCACATGCATGCTCAACCAATCAATCACAGCGTGCGGAGGTTGGTAGACAACGAAGCGACCACTAAAATGAACTGCTGCGCTTGATCGAAGGTGCCGTTGGTTGCATTGCAGCTGCCCGTGCTGAGCGGCATGTTCTTGCTGATCTGCGTTGGCAACTCGTGGACGACGTGGCAGGTGTGCTATGCGAAGATCGCCAGTCGCTACAAGCTGGCCGCCAGACGACGACTGCAGACGAAGTACTCGACGGTCGCCGCGCCCCGCCTCTCGCGGCAGCTGTCTCAAGCGGCCGTCGCAAACGCCGCTGCCGATCAGCCTGCTGGCGCTGGCAACACTGCTGCCGAGTATGTGCTCGTGACGAAGCACGCTAAAAGTGAATGATTCTGCGTGCTGGTGTCGTGCTGCCTGTGATTTGGAGTTGACTTCCGTAATCGTTGCATATTGTCGCTGTAATTTCCCACTGAATGTGATACTTACAGTGCTTGCTGTATTCTAAAATTATGCTTTGGTCTGTTAGTCTGTTAGTTGCTTGCATGATGCCATCGGTGAGTGTGATTATCATTTTATAATCTGTTATTGTCGTTGCTTTGCCAAAAGCCGGTTACTTTTTATTTTTTTAAACTCGGGTGATTGCTTGCTGTTTGTTTTTATTGTTGCACGTTTGTTACACTGCAATGCAACCCAGTTTGGTATTCTTGAGTTGCATTCTTGAAACCTATGGTTAGGTATTTGAATTGTTTGAATGTTTATGGTCACAAAAATAAATAAAAATTGGAATTTCCCGAATAAAAACGTTTACGGCACCGGTGGGCATAAAAAAGGTTATCAGCACGAGGAGGAGAGTCACATTGGATGTTAGTGTTGAGTGGAAAATCAAAGCGTTCCAAACTGATTTGAAAGAAAAACTGTCAAATAAATCAAAGTGCGAACGTTTTGTTCACAAGAAACGATTCTGTTGAAAATATTGCGCCGACCAAATAAGCAACAGAAACAATGTAAATTTAAGCAAACAAACCGTGTGTGTTTTTCCTGCTATCACCAGTGATAAGCTGAACATTAGACATATTGTGACTTTGTGTTTTTTGCAGCGTGTTGTGCCGAATATCCCTGAAAAATTCTTGCAATGAAGTGTTAGACAATAATGGGCAACACCCAACCGAACTACCGCGCGGCCCTTCTGAAACTTAGACCGGTAATTGAAAGAACTTACGAAATTCTACAGAAGTATAAGTTTGAGATTGAGACTCGCAAAGCGACCACAAGAGACAAAGCTGACGCGCTACTACAGTTGGCTGCTTGCCATCGAGAAATCGAGGTTGTCCAATAAATCCAACAAGTTTAGACAGTTTCGGTGTCCTTTCTTGATGACACGTCTTTGTTTCAGATCGTTTTGAACAACAACGGCCTCAGCATTCCGACATCAGATCGTCACGGATTGCGGAACAACAAGGAAGAAATGTACTTGCTGAAAACGGCCATCGAAGACTTCCCACCATTTCAGCCTTCAACTTCTGTGCGGCTTCGCAGAAGCAACAGTGTGCCTGGCGGTGGCTCCTCCAAACAAAATGAGTTATTGATTTTTTCTTTTTGAAGAGATTTGCTTCAGATGTGATTTGTCTGTTTCATTCTGAATCCAAACACACAATTTCGCAAATGGCAATTTTTAGCAATAATATCGGTAAAGAGCTCCAGACGGACAATGACACACACTTGCATTCAATCGGCTACAGACTTGGGGCTGTGTATCCCAACTCCATAGCGGATAATAACGAAACAATGAGAACAAATGGAACACGAGCCATTCATGAGGATGAACCGATACACTATCGAGTGTCCAGATCCACAAACACTGAGTTGGTGACAGTGCCCACCAGTGAATCACAGCGGATTCTGCTGGCTAGAATGAAACAAGTGCTTGAAAACATGAATGAACTCATTCGATGGTTAGATGGAGCTCTGGAAAAAACCTGGTGGCTGAAACAGCTGATAAAGTTAGTTGTTTAATTTCAGTTGTTGTTCTTCGACCAAAGCCACAACCACTCACGCACAAAACAAACGTCAATAAATTTCAAATGCAGCTTCGCTGCTGTTGCCAAAGTGAAACCCTAAAGGCGCATTCATGAAGCAGTATTTAGTGACGCGCAGCTGTGTTAAAACATAGCTACGCGGTTACTAAATACTGCTTCGTGAATGCGCGTTTACTAAAAGCCGACAGCAGCTACCAATTTCAATCACGATTTTTTCAGATACATGCGCACGCTGTTGCTACTTGGCACGTTCATCAGTGCTGCAGTTGCGGTGTTGTACCCAGCAGAGTATGTGCCTATCATCACGTTGATGTTGACCACTTCCAGTGGTGTCCTGGACATTCTCAGTCAGATTTTTGTCAAAGGAGCCGACCCAACGCAAGTGCGACTGGCGATGGTCAGGCGAACGAATTCAACATTACCATGACGAGAGGACAGTTCGAGTGATTTGTGCTACAGAATCAAACATATAAGTATCGCAAGAAGATGTTTACGATCGCAGTTACTGTTTCTGGTATTTTTTCGATCGCATTTTTAGCAACGCCATAAATTCATTTCGATCGACGTTTTCAATTCAAATGCGAACTAACATTTTATTGAAATTATTCCGCAATAAATCAACACAAGATAACTTTTACACTTCAGCGTCTTTTCATTTTTCATTTTGTTGGTTGTGCTTGTTTTGATCCGTACCGGATAAATTTCGATTCTGTTTTTGCTACGTTTGGTTGGTTTCGTTTCTGTTGTAGTGCTTTGTTTCCGTTCGGCTCATTTTCGATTCGTGTTTTTAAAGTGAAGCGCTGTTTTTCAAAAGTCTATGTTCGCGTCTGTATCTCCAATTATGAGTCTCATTCATTTTTTGCTTACTGATTTCGTCTTGTTCAGTACCGGTTTTCGATTATGATTTTGCTAGGTATGGTTATGCATCGTTTTGTTTCGATTGTTGTGCTTTTGCTCAACTTGCGTTGGTTCGTCTTTTTGATGTGTAACTTGGTTTCAAGAATCATTTCCACTTTTCGCGATAAATCCGAATCCATCCACTGATTTTGATTTTTGAGTTCGTTTTGTTGAGTTCCGTTCAGTTCAGCTTTTTTCTCGTTTGACTAGTTTTTGGTATGTGACTTTGTGTGCGTCTCTTCAAAAAAAAGAAAGAAAGAAAGAAAAAAAAGAAAAAAAAAGATGTGCCAAAAAACAGAAAAAAAGAAAAAAAAGAGAAAAAAAACAAAAAAACAAACATAATAAAATGACGAATGAAGAGACATATCATAAATTTGTTTCCATGGTTTTTTGTTTTTTCATTATAGTGTTGAGCCGTTACAGGTGTCGTTGCTGTTCTTAATCTTGTGTTTAAGAAAGCCGTTCATTGAAGTTTTTTTTTATTGTTTGTTTCGGTTTGTTCAGTTTTCGGTTCTCGTTTTGTGTGTGAATAGAGTTTTTGGATAGAGTATGTGGTCTTCAATTGTTTTACAACTATAGCTTGTGTCTTTGTTGGGTAAATACATGGGCAAACCTTGCCCGGTACCAGTGTCAACTGCATAGTGATATAGTGATTGTTTGTTTCACTTATTTTTGAATAATTTTTGTCATTATCTTACTCACCATGTATTTTGCAGCTGATACTGCGTGTTCAATAAAAGTTGAAGTTGAAGTTGAAATCAACACAAGATAACTTTTACAACTTCAGTGAATGAGTGCAAAGAAAACCTTAACATACTGCCACTGCGCTACAGCGATCCGATCAAACGTGCTGACAAATAAATGTTTTACAGAACACAGAAAACAAAAATTTGATAATCCAACAGCGTTTCAGGAGGAGTTAGGGTTGGGGTGTAAGTAGTTGGAGCTAGAGATGGGCGCGGGACAGCCTGTGCCGCAAAATGCGGGATTAAATGTGGGAGGGACAGTTCCATTTCCGTTACGCTCCCCGCAACCCCCCCCCCCTCCCCACATGGACCCAAGTTACAGTGACACTCCCAAAAATTTTCTCGGACCATTCAAAAATCATGGATTTTTGCTCAAAAATCATGATTTTTTGTTTAAAGTCCATCATAATATAAGCTGAATGTATGATAACTTGATATTCTTCATTTTGGACCGTTTTACCGACTGATTTTAGGCTTCGACAACATTTGCGATAAAGTTTTTGAGCGTCCCAAAGCTTGGCCTACCATTTCCGATGCAGATAAGGTGACGATTCGCCTCGCAGTCGCAGAGCGTCCGATTGTGCTCGCTGCTCCGTTTGCAAGCGCTACGTTGTCTGGTTGCTGCTTCGTGTCGTGTCGTCGCGACACCATCAGAAGAATTGATCGAATTTCAAGGCGGTATGTTTGTCTTCACTTTAGCATTAGCTTAGCTGGGGACAATTAGTGACGTTTTGGAGGTCAAAACACAAGAAGAGGCATGGTGACGGTTTGGAAAAGGGGTAATTGAGGTCACCAAAACAAAATCTGCAAAGTTCCGCCATGCGGGAGTCATTCGGGAGGCGCTTGCATATCATATGTGGTTTTTCGGACTCCCTGATTGATTTAGCACAACTTTAATTTTTGAAATTAAAAAAAAATTTTTAACAAAAATGGCGATTTTTGTTTTTTTTAACAACCATAGGTGTCAGTCATGGTACGTAACCATAGTTGTTCTAGGGGGGGGCCTGGGGGGGGCCGGCCCCCCCCAAAAAAAAATTAGAATCTATCTCTATCAAACAGGTTTTTTCGGCCCAGCTATTATCTATCTAAAAAAATTTCTCAGCCAGCTATCTATCTGAAAATTTTTGTCTTCGAAGACATAAAATAAGTCAAATTTTCTCCAAAATTGACTACTTTTGCCCATAATTCTTTAAAATTTCGCTAATTTTAGGTAAAATACGCGTTTATACTTGATTTTTAGTGTATTTTTAGCATTATTTTGCTGTTTTTATAGCTTTTTAGCGTTTTAGCTATCTATCTATCAAATTTCAAAATTTTGACCGCCCCCCCCCCAAAGTCACATGGCCCCCCCCCCGCCCCCCCCCCCCCCCAAATTTTCCAGCTATCTATCTATCTGGAAAGTTTGCTCCAGCTATCTATATCGCCCCCCCCCCAACCCCTCGGCTCTGGAACAACTATGTACGTAACGTGTGCACAGTGACAGCCCCCCCAGGCGTGGGCCATGGGGGGGGGTCACGGGGGTGCACTATTGTAGAAAAATTTCTGGGGGGTGCGCACACCCCCCACCCCACCACCCATGATATTTTTTCGCTCAAATTTTGAAGGAAAAACGCTAAATTTTGCTGCAAAATCTTTGAAATTACAATGCAGAATATCAAGTTATCATATATTCAGCTTATATCATGGACTTCAGAGACAAAAAATCATGATTTTTGGGTGGTGCGAGAAAATTTTTGGGGGTGTCACTGTAACTTATGTCCATGTGGGGTGGGGGGTGTGGATGGTCCAGTGTCAGGTTTTGGGGGGTGGGTGTCGCCGCGTGACCCCCCCCCCCCCCCACCCCCCCACGCGGAGGTCTCGGGTGCTCTGGGGTAGGGTTAGGGGCTTTGAAAAAAAAAATTTTTTTTATTTTTTTTTTCGTTTTTTAAAAAAAAATTTGGATTTTTTTTTTCAAACTTAAAAAAAAATTGAAAAATTTTTCTTCTACTTTGCTCTGAAAATTCGATTTATGGCATAATTTTTTGAAAGTTCAAACCAAATTTTCTTCCCAACTTCTTTGTCCTGGCGCTTCTTTTTTAAAACGCACGCGCACGTGGGCTGCCCTTCTTTTCTAAAATCCGCTTCAGGTAAAACACGCTCGTTGTCGGACATTGCTAAAACGGACTTGATTTAAATCTTAATCCTGAAGCCTAATCCTAAGCCAAACCTGATCCTAACCTAATCCTAACCTAAGCCAAGCCTTTTCAAGAAGGTAGATGTCAGAACAATTGCGTTTTGAACAAGTTTTTGTTGGGGCCGGAGCGTGTGCACGCGCGCTAGTGGATCATGAGCATGAGCATGCCGATGCCACGTGCGCGTGCGTTTTAAAAAAGAAGCGCCAGGCGCACGTGGCATATAAATAAATAAATAAATAAATAAATTTATTTGTACGCGCGCCGGTTCCGGAAACCCGAAGGTACCAAACTCCGGCGGAGACGGGCAATACTGCCCCGAGCCCAATTTTACCCTCGGCTCAGGAGGGAATAGACCATTAGATGTTCATTGGTCACTCTAATTTTCCACGAGTATGTCTTGTCCACAGCGAGGTTCGAACCTGGTACCTACAGAACTGTAGGCCGAAGTTCTACGCTAGATGGAGATCGGATGCTCATGCTATGATCATAGCGCGCCTGAAGCTCCGCAAAAATGGTAAAGAATTGTTTGAATACCTTTTGAAAAGGTTGGAGGTTAGGAGGTAGGGGTGGGTGGGTTAGGTAGGTTGATTTGGTGGTTTTACCTGAAGCGGATTTTAGAAAAGAAGGGCAACCGGGACCGCCCCCCCAGCCCCCCCCCCTAGAACAACCTCTATGCAGTGCAGAGCATATTTGAAAAAAATTGATTTCTTTTGAAAAAATCGGTATTTTCGTCTTTTAGTTGTTAAACAATCTGTGAGGTGTCCAGTGCAGCCTCCAGCCAGCGGCAGTGACAACAATCCTCACACTCACACTTCCACCGTTTTTTACTCACAGGAGCGGTTGCCTTGTCTAACTCCTGATCGTGACAAGGTCGGCGACAACACATTGATTAACTTTTGTGTTGGTTGATCGATTCACAGACGCCGAAAGTTCGAGCTAATTTTTTTCATTCTGTTTATTTGCAACATCAGAACGACGACGCCAACCAAGCAGTGACTGTTTATTCTGCGACGTTGCATGCAATCCGCCAATCGCCAATAAACAAAACCAATACCACAAAACTCGAGCATCATTTGTTCATTGACGCACACGACGTCGACGGTTGAACGTGCGTGTGAAAGTGACCGTTGCTGGATCATATCCGTTTCATTTGTTGCGCCACCCCGACCGAGTGTGAGAGCGTCCCATAGTCAAGGGCGCCCTCCGAGCTTGTGCCTACACTGAACACACTGGCTAACGACACTCCAGGCAACACCATGGCATCGAAAGAGGAAAAGAAAGTGCTCGCTATACAACGCAAGAAAAAGAAAAATAAGAACAAAAAGAAGGTGCGTCTGTTTGTTGGTTTGATATTATGCAAGTGAAACCCGTTGCTTCATCACAGGATGTTCGACGGTGTTGGTAAAGCCGTATTGCGTGTGGGGTGTATTCCCTCCCAACCAGTGGTCAGTTCTATAAAAGTGAATAGTGTTTGAAAAGTGAACATTTTTGGTGTTCCAAAAGTTAGTCTTTGAGAAATTCTGGAAAAATAATCGAGACATTAGCTTCAAAGACAAACAGTTTTGCGTGGAAATTAGAAATATCAATCCAATCAATGGGAAACTTCGGTCAAAGATGAACTTGTGGTTCAAGTATTGAACCGGAATTTGTCAAGGTCTATATTTTGGGACACCCTGGAGTAGAACTACCGTATTACCGCTAATAAACCCCCAGGGGGTTTATTTCTTCAGCGACTTCTGGGGTGGGGGTTTATACCCCAATCCCACCTGGAAAAACACAACCCCCAAATTTTGGCAAAAATACCCCCTCTCAAAATCGTCCCTTTCAGATTTCGATCTTTCTAAATCCCCTTCCCAATGTCCACCTTTCAAACTCCAACATTTACCTCAAAAACCGTGAAAGTAAATTTTTGACCTTCACAAAAATTTCTCCACTTTATCTCAGCACTGTATATTTGAGTATTGAATGCCTTGAGGTGTGATTTTAATTGTATAACTTGTTTTGTTTGATGATTCTTGAGAATTTCTGTGACAAGACTGGACCATTGACCAAACCTTCACAAATTGCACAGTGAAATTTCAGGTTATTTTAGTCTTTTTGACAAAAATTGCCAATTTGACCCAAAAACGTGCCATTGGCGCATTTTTAGGTGTTAGACATTTTTTTGCCTTTTTCTGTTATGTGAAAAAGTTGCACAATTTTTACCTCCCCTACGCCCACTTAAAAATTTTGGCATCTCGGACCCTCCCTACAATTTTGGGGTTGACGCTAGGGATGGGCGCGGAACGGGTTTTTCGTTTGTAAGACGGGACAGCGTGGGACGGGACAAGCAAAAATAGCAGGGCGTAGACGGGCGGGACAAAGGTAAAAAACATTGAGGATGCAAAGTGCTGCAAATTGGTGAGCACCCTGATTTCGGATAATGTGTGCTAGCTCACACGTTCAAAAGTGCGAATGCCAAGTCAACATTCATTCCAAAATTCACGCCTTCTGCCATGCCAAAATCAAGAATTAAAAAATAGAAAAGCCAAGCGCAGCATCTGCATCAGGCATATTTTGACAAGGCATGGATTTTGGCATGGAATATTTTATGTTGTCCAGTGTCCACAACACAATACACAACCCGTCACTCAGATAAAATAAAACAACACCCATCATCAAAATCAAGAATGAGGTAAACAATTTGTACAGAAAAAATAAAACGCACCTCAATGAGAAAGGGAGCCAGGCTTATGTGTGCTACACCACTCCACACCTCCACCATACCCCCACTCCAAAAATTTGCTTCCGCCACAAATAGGTGCCACGCAACTATCGACCATATCTATAATATTATCTAAAAATGCGAGAGACGCATATAAAAGGAGGAATATGGCTTTGTTAGTTTAGTTTAGTTTAGTTAGTCAGTTTAGTCTGAAGTCACAGCGAAATTCTGTAACTCTGTGCAAAAACACAACAATCAGAGACTTTGATTGCAAAACACTGTTGCATGTAGCATTATCGTTGCTAACGTAGTGTACGCACCGCTGTGTACACACCAGCACCAGTGACGAAAAGGTGTTGTCTTCCGTTAATTTTCACCACTTTTTACCAAACTCTTGTTGATTTGCGTGGGAGTATGAATGTAGGCTAAACCGTCCGTCCCGTGAGCCATTGCCTTTGCCACAGAAAGGGACATTGAGTAAACCAATGCCTCTGCGATACGCTTTGTCCTGGGCAAACCAGTGTCAGCGATCTAAAGTCTGATTGTTATTTCAGTTGTTTTAGCTTTAGTGGTCGCTCGCTAAATGCCCGAAATACCGCAAATGTGAAAGTTTCATTTGTCTACAATGTACGAGTACGATGGTTGCCATGTGCAACCGAAATAGTGAATAAACGGCGCAAAAATATGGCTCTTATGTACTTGTATCCGTGTGTACCACATCAGAGACTTGAAAAGAGTTGTCGAGCCAAGTCTCTCACTGCTTACACAAAGCCATATTCCTCCTTTTATATGCGTCTCTCGCATTTTTAGATAATATTCTGACTTTTAAATAAGTCCCGAAGGTCGAACCAAATTCACATCTCGTTGGTCACACATTCTTCTAAACCCCGGATACCTCAGGGTTTTCATTTTTTCGCTTTTTGGCCCGATTTCGCCTATGCTATTTCTACGGCCGATTCGCCCGACATCGTCACGATTCAGTATCTAGAATTGCTCACATAAGAAAACTGACCCAAAAGCCGTGATCGGCGCAATGAATTACCATGGACAACACAGTTTTTTGCATTTGGACCGATTTCGCTAATTTCCACTGCGGTTCGCCCGAAATCGTCACGATTCAGTATCTAGAGTTGCTCACATAAAAAACTAACCCAAAATTCGTGATCAGCGCATTGAATTGCCCTGGAAACACCCTTTTCTTGTTTTTCGTTCCTGGACCGCTTCGCCAATTTCCACGGCCGATTCGCCCGAAATCGTCTCGATTCAACATCTAGAGTTGCTCACGTAAGAAAACTAACCCAAAATTCGTGATCAGCGCATTGAATTACTCTGGAAAACACCCTTTTCTTGTTTTTCGTTCCTTGACCGATTTCGCCAATTTCCACGGCCGATTCGCCCGAAATAGTCACGATTCGATATCTAGAGTTGCTCACATAATAAAACTAACTCAAAATCCGTGATCAGCGCATTGAATTACCCTGGGAAACACCCTTTTCTTGTTTTTTGTTTCTGGACCGATTTCGCCAACTTCCACGGCCGATTCGCCCGAAATCGTCACGATTCAGTATCTAGAGTTGCTCACATAAAAAACTAACCCAAAATCCGGGATCAGCGCATTGAATTACCCTGGAAAACACCCTTTTCTTGTTTTTCGTTCCTGGACCGATTTCGCCAACTTCCACGGCCGATTCGCCCGAAATCGTCACGATTCAGCATCTAGAGTTGCTCACGTAAGAAAACTAACCCAAAATTCGTGATCAGCGCATTGAATTACCCTGGAAAACACCCTTTTCTTGTTTTTCGTTCCTGGACCGATTTCGCCAATTTCCACAGCCGATTCGCCCGAAATCGTCACGATTCAGCATCTAGAGTTGCTCACATAAGAAAACTAACCCAAAATTCGTGATCAGCGGATTGAATTACCCTGGAAAACACTCTTTTCTTGTTTTTCGTTCCTGGACCGATTTCGCCAACTTCCACGGCCGATTCGCCCGAAATCGTCACGATTCAGCATCTAGAGTTGCTCACTTAAAAAAACTAACCCAAAATTCGTGATCAGCGCATTGAATTACCCTGGAAAACACCCTTTTCTTGTTTTTCGTTCTTGGACCGATTTCACCGATTTCCACGGCCGATTCGCCCGAAATCGTCACGATTCATCATCTAGGGTTGCTCACTAAGAAAACTAACCCAAAATCCGTGATCAGCGTATTGAATTCCTACGGACTAAACATTTCTCCTATTTTTCGTAGCTCTGACAAAATTTGTAAGAGTTAAAAACTGATACCCAGTCAAAATGCTACCAACTTTAAAAAATGCTTAATTTTGACACAAAAAAATGCCCGGGCAAAAAAATAAACTAAATTTTCAGAATCTACGGATGAAATTACCCTAGGAAACATTTTTGTTCAACTGTGAAAGTGTCCCAGCTAAAAATTGAAAGGGCGAACACTTAAAACCAGGTAAAAACCCTTCGATTTTTGAAAAATGCCCATTTTTTACCCAAAAAGTGGGTCGGGGCAAAAAATTAACCCAATTTTCAAAATCTCCAGGTGAAATTACCCCAGGAAACATTTTTGTTTGACTGTGAAAGTGTCGCAGGTAAAAATTGAAAGGGCGAACACATATGATTACATATCAGAAAAAAAATAGAAACAAAAATAAGTAACATAAATTTCAGAATAGGTTTTTCGTGTCTACAGCGTATGAAAAGTTGTCCGATAAAAATTTTTTCGCGGCTCCAAGCACAACTTTGGGTGTTCGTTTCGTGTGCACAGGAGCAGGTTTGTAGCTTATAGTATGCTCGCTGGAGGCAGCGAGCAAATTTGAAAAAAGCGCGCGAGGGAATATTCATCCATATAATGCGTGATGCGCTCTCCGCTCGCTGCGCTCGCTCGCGCATCCGCATGATATAATGTCGTTTTTGGCTTTGGTTAGTTCGGTAGTATCGGTACTCCCTGTGGCATTTGCGGGACGGAAAAGCCTTGCTGCGGGACGGGAACGGGACTGTCCCGTTCCGCACTTCGCGGGACAGGCTGTCCCGCGCCCATCCTTAGTCGACACCCCAACCGGATCGATATCCCCATTTGAAAAAACACCCCCTACCAATTTCGGCTTACCACCCCTCCAAATCGCAAAAAAATCAGGGGCTTATGTAGGAGGCTCGAGGATTTTTTGCTTACAACGTGCGTAAAATTTGCGGCAGTCGCCATAAAAAGGGACAATCATTTTTTGTTTCAGAACAAACCAAAGAGCGCCGCAGCGGCGGTGGCGCAAGCGGCCACTGAGAACACGGCGGTTGACGGTGGGAACACTGAGTCGCCACTGAACAACAACAACAACGTAGAGGCAGGCTTGGTTGAGTCGTCGGACGTGGCTGCAGTCGAGATGAGTGTCGTGGACGCCGCTGCGCCGCAACAGCAACACCAGCACGTGGTCACCGTCAACAACAACAACGACTGCACGTACGCGAACGGTGTGCTCGGCGCGCGCGACACCTTCGACGACCATGACAACGAGGCCGACGACGACGACGACGAGCTCTCCGCGTATTATTCGTCCGATCTGATGTCGCCGATGTCGGAGCCGCCGGACGCCGCAGACGGCTTGCGCACTCAGCCAGCGAACGAACAGGCGCCAGCGGCTGAGCGCTTGACAGCTCCAGCGGCCGAGCAGATGTTCGTTCAGATGCTGCAGCAGGTGTTCGTTCAGATGTCGCAGAATCTTGGCGGCGGCGCGGCGGAGCACGCTGATGCCGGTGAAACAACGGCCGCTGCACCGACGATGCCGAATGGAATGCCGATCATGCAGCATCCCGGCGTTTATGACGACGTCCACTGGCGGCAACACGGCGCTGGCTTGTTGACGTTAGTCGCTTTCTTGGGGTTTTGTTTTGCTTTTGTCACTTCAACCACGCGATTGGAAGCTTGATTGCTTTGGAGCGTTGAACTTACTTCGTGCAGTGTTGATTGAGAAGCTTGTGACAAATTGACATCCAGTGTGTTTGTAGCTGTGTTTTCTAGTGAGTAAGTGGTAAACTTTTATTGAACAGAGAAGTAGAAAGTAAGTGCGAGTTTGGGGGAAAATCAACACATTTTGGTTCTGTTCTTGCAGTCCCCAGTACAAAAACACGCTATTCTGTATTTTCATTTTTGCACATTTCCCGTCAAGCGACTAGCGAGTTATTCAGTAAAAACACGTTTGCAGTGTGAGCAGTTCAGAAACAATGTCAGTGTTCAATTGAATACCGTATTACCTCTAATAAACCCCCATGGGGGTTTATTTCTTCAGCGACTTCTGGGGGTGGGGGTTTATTTTGGGGGGGGGGGGGCTTTATTTTTTTTGGGGGGTTTATTTACAAACAAATTCTAGGGGTGGGGGTTTGTTGAAAAAATGGCAAAAATACCTTGCATGGCAGGCAAGAAAGTCACAGAAACTTCTACTTTTCACAGAGATTTCCTTTTGTAACAGCCTTTTGTAATGAAATTACCACTAACTCATCCCTTTGGGGCCTATGGTAGCACAATTTCACCAATGTCACTGCATTCAGCCACTGAATTCGCTAGGTATGTGTTTCAAACAGGTTTCTAATAAACCCCCATGGGGGTTTATTTTTGGGGGGGGGGGATTATTTGGAAACTTGTCGAGGGGGTGGGGGTTTATTTTTGGGGGGGGGGTTTAATTTTGGGGGGGTTTAATAGAGGTAATACGGTATGTGCGGTTGCCCGTGTGATGTTGCTGCGTGTAATGTTCGTCATTTCGCAATAAGCTGAGTTTCAACAACATTTGAAAAAAAATGCCCACTGAAAATCGAGCGAGCTACCTATGTTGTGCCGCAGATTGTTGTTGCTATCACAACAAGTTTGGTTAAAGGCCATTTTTGAGTGTGTGATGTGGCGGGATATTTGAAAATTGGCGTTAGCCTTTTTTCATTTTGGCTGTTTGTTTTCGGTCGTCGCTGTGTATGCCGTTGCAACAGAAGTTGTTAGCGGCAAGGAAAATGGGTAAGTTATGTGTTTTTTTTGAGTAACTGGCTAACTTAATAAATAACAATACAGCCTGCAGTTTAGTTTTGAACATCTTGTTGCAACAACGGTTTGTTGCGCAGAAAACAGAGCGGGACGGGCAATCATAATACAATGGCACATTAGCAGCTGGCTTGTGCACAGCTTTGCTGCGCCAATATCACCACTGCCTTTCGCTACATTTGTGCCCATTCTTTCTGTCATTTCGCCGTGCCTCGTGAAACGTTCAACCAAAAGTTTTGCACAAGACGTGATGCATTGAGGTGTGTTTTTGCATTTTTGTTTAATTTTTCGTGCATCGACGTGCAAAAACTCTGGTACTTTCGCTCAGCAGTTTCACATTTGTGCAAATGTGCTGTGTGGTGATGGCAATGCACTGTGACGCACTTGTGTGTGGCGTACGGAGACACAGCCTTTTGTGTTCGGTAATTTTATGATGTTTAGTGCTGTTGTTGAGTTCACTGTGAGCGTTCGATTTGCACACTTCAACTCACCGTTCAGATTTATAACTTCTTGAATTTTTGTTTATGTACACTTTAGTCATTATTGACTTCTTTGCCTGTTTGTCAGCTCCACTTCCTCTCATATTTGTCTCATTGTGTGGTGCAATTTTTTGAGCCAATGTTCTTTGGTGGCATTTCCCTTTTCCTCGGTCGTTTAGCGCTTTGTGTGGTGTGGTGTACAATTGATGCCCCTTTCCACAATGAAACAAAAAACTGCTAGTCTATGTAGGACTCTTTTGGAATGTGTTTAAAAAGATAAAATGGCAGAGCAGGTCGCGTCGTAAGATGTGATGTAATATTTGCCATTTTGCGTAATGAACTGATGCCAAGCTCAATTACTTGTCGATGTTTTAGCGTAAAAAACTTTCGTTGCCGCACCATGAACAATCTGTGCGTGATATGAGCAATGAAGCAGGTAATCTGTAATGTGAATGCATCTTGCGATGTGGAAAACCACTGCGAACATTTTTAAAAATCACTTCTCAGTTTATTTACTTCTGAAATATCTTTGATAGCCGGGTTAGTATTACTTGCCTTACAATTTTTTACCATGTTCATTTACCATCCATTCATTCACACTGGTTTTATGTAGCCTAGCCCCAATTTTTGCACCTGGCTCTACCAGAAGGGAAGGCTAAGAAATTTAGTTGCTGTCTGTGATGCACTATAAATTTCAAAACTGATTTCATATGAGCTGGCGAATTTTTATCTCTGTTTGAAGAATATCTTTGACCAGTTTTTTGTGTAGTTTTGACAATACATATGCCAAACCTTGTAACTGAAATGTGAACGTGTGACAGGACTTTGCTGCAGTATATTAGATTTTATTCAGCGCACAATTCCACGGTTGTTAACCAGTGAACAGCCGATTCATTTCTTACTGGTCCAGCTCTGATTCAGCAATATTCCTATTGCATCTGTCACCACGTTACCACTTACCGGTAAGAAAAACGGTTAGAATTCCTTGCTGATTTTGTTGAACTATTAAAAAGGGATTCTGTTTCCGACTCGAGTCGATATGTTACACACGTTTTATTCTCAACGTCCCGAAAGGTTACGTCCTACTGCTTTTCATGCATTGCAGTTTCAAACACTCACGTGTACTTTGTCATTTCCGCTAAACTCTGCCTGATGTTTGTGTCCTCTAGTCTTTGCTAATCATATCGGCCAGCCAGGAAATAAATATTGATTGATATTACAGAGTTACTTGTGATTCTGCTTGTGACAAACAAACGCTGTTGCCAGGCTTAACCGGATTTCGCCTGTTTGTCAGTACAGGGCTGGTTAGAAATGAGAAATCTTGATGTGTTGTGCTCGTTCCATTGAACAACCAATTCATGCAAAGGGGCTGAGAATGAACGCACATCAACGGCACCACACAGACAACCACTTTTTTCACCACTGTTTTCGAAGCCGTGCCGGCGACAATGAGAACAGCTATCAACTTGGTCGTTACAATGGGTTTTTATCGTGTCATGCATTTACTCAGCAGACTTGATCGAACAACGAAGCACTGAAAGCCTCGCTGATGACTGTGTCTGTGTCTGGTTGGGTGTCAATTTGAACCATCCCGGGTACTCATAGTGCACAGACGATTCTCACTTGCGTCATGCTCTGGTGCATTATTTTTATTTCGTCATTATGATTACACGGACTGTAGTGTTGAAAATTGAAGCTTACAACTGAGATGGGGACCAACAGCGTGCCGTTCTCGTGAACTGATTACCTCTGAAACAAAGCGTACGAGCAGAAAAATAAAGAAGACGCTTTGTTGTGAGACACATTTTCCACTTGTTTGCAAAATATCCGAATGATGAAGGACAGCAAAATGTACCATCTCAAATTCAAGCAAGTTTCCAGAGGCATAAATGACATGCGATCAGTCAAAAAGCAAAGCACGGCACACATGTGCCACAAACAGGCACCGTTCACTTCTTGGCACGCAGTCCGTGATTGTAAGAATATTGTAGCGTAGGTTGTCAAATTTGTCATGTTATCGTGTGTTTCGTGAATTTTCAGTTCCGTCAGTTGCTCGGCTAGAGAGTGACGTCAAATTGCAACCGCGCCTCTCTTGTGCTGCTCCATGTCAGTCTCAACAACGTCAGCGCTGCATTGATATAAGTAGGACACTTTTTTCAGTGTCCCTCATTTGTCGCGTCCGGTTAGACCTTTCGGCGGTAGTTGTATATGGCGTGGAAAAGTGGCGTATGCTCGCAAAGGTTGCGTTGCTGGGTGGGAACGAATGTGCAGAGTTGGTTTTTTACGAAGCAGCAGCGCCTAATAATCAATGACACCGCGCCATCTCCGTTTCCGTCGCAGTGCGTGTGTCTGTGTCCATAGGTGTATTGTGTGAGCAGAGCATAGATATCGCTGCTCAGCCCTCTCGCTCTCATTCTGGCTTCTTTTTTTCGCAGCCCGCTAATACCAAGCCGATGGCGTGCCGGTGGCCGCAAGCAACACACACACAGACAAGACACACATAACATTTTGTGCAGCGTGCATTTTTGCGCCCGTTAACTGCTGCTGTCCATCCTTGTATCATTGAGCGCACTCAGATCTTTTTCTGCTGTTTGTGTATGCTCTGGCGTTCGCTTATTGCAGGCAGTCAGTCAGCTGCAGGCCTAACTCGTCTGTAATGTATTACAGAATGTCACTGTGACCGAACCAGTGAAGCTCCGCCAACACGAAACCGCACGCAACACAGACACGAACAGCAAAGGCAGTGGCGTGTGTTGTTGCTGCAATCCAGAACATCTGTCTCATCGTGCGCTTGCTTATATTTGCGTTGCATAGTGAGCAGCGGCAGCGTGCATAGCAGGCACAACAACAACAACAACAACAACACAGCAGCACTGCATGGTGCATTCGTGAGCGCAGAGGGCGCCAGCAGGGCGCACACCACACGGCCAACAGAGCAGCGTCGCATGCTTGATCTATCCGCTCGTTCGGCTGTGCGCGCCGTTGCGTCGCGTGTCGTCATGCTGCTGGCCTACTTGTGGCTCGCGGCAGCCGGTGTATTCCGGCATTGTCTGCTGCTGGCACAACGCTTATGGCTGTTTGAGCTGCAGCGACGCCGTCGCGCCAACAACACCAAGGCAGCAGCCATCAATAGTGCTGCCGACTCGTGCGCAACCGACGGCACTGCATCAAGCACACTACAAGCGGACACCACCGCAAACACCAATAACAACAACAACAACAAAGAACATCAAGCGGCATGCATGACCAGTAGCAGTGGGTCGAGTGGTGCTAATGAAAATGCGGCCCATCAGTGGCGCACAGCAGCAACAGCAGCGGCGGCGGCGGATGCGACCGTTCACAAAGATGACGACGAGAGCGAGTTTGACATTTACGAGCGATTGATCGAGCGCTCGCACCGGCCGCTCGTCTATCCGGCCGCGTTCGTTGATGTGCACGTGCAGCTGCGCTCGGACTCGGCGTCTCATCGTGCGGACGCCGGCAGGACGCTGCTGCTGCTGCAACGCCGCTCCCGGCAGCCGGACGACGTGCTGAGCGAAGCGGCCGTGGTCGCCACGGCACCGTGCTCGGCGCGCGAGTCTGCTGAGGCACGCTACTCAACCGACCAAGTGGCGTTCGCTGCAGCGTTGACCAAATTCCGTGACGCCATTCGTCGAACAGTGGACGACGCCACGACAACGCTGGGCACGTCGCCGATGCTTGACGACTCCAATGGGAATAACATCGTTGCAGCGACCAAGCACAACGAGAGCGACAGTAGTGCGACAGCGCCGATGCCTGTCTCGGCGCGAGCGAGTGTAGCGCGTGATTTTCACATTTCCACTGCCGAAATGACTGCCGAATTCGAGCGCCTGGTGCGCAGTGTGTCGCCGTCGCCAGCGCCGCTGCCGTGTTCGTCGGCCAGTACGCACGTCGAGAGCACCGATCGCCGGCCGATCACGGAACGCTGTCGATTGGATCTCGACTCGGCCGTGGTGCGCGACGTGCTCAGACCGGTGTCGCCGCAGTTCTCGTCGCGAGTGGACACAAAGCTGCACATTGCCGAATCGCTGTTGCTCGACAACAACAACGGCAGTGGCGTTGTGCCTGTGCCGTCCGCTGCGAACACTGACAGCAGCTTTGTCACCGCCGCCAGCGGCAGTATTGACACGAATTCGACACATTCTGCCAATAACAACAACGACGACGACGAAGTGCCCCGTTCAAGAGGCCCCCAATCGTCGTGTTCCCGCTCGCTCACCGACGACAACATTGAACTGCTCGAGGCGCAGTCGTTCGAAGACGATCCGGAGATATTCACGGAGCCGACGACGTCCGTAGAATCGTCGATTGTGCAACCGGCGCAGCCAACTGTCATTGTACATAATAACAAGCGCAGTGGCAGCAGCGAGCAAGCAGCGATGCACGTGCCGTCGAGCACCACCGCCGGTACCTCGGCATATCGTGCTTCATCGAAAGATTCGCTTGCGGCGCGCAGATCGCGCGATCGACTGCAACACGCCCGCCACAGCAGTGCTGGATTTCGTCTGGCCGCAGCTGCGTTGGCCGCAAAGCGACCGCCGTCCGTTGAGTATTCGGACGAGTCTGACGGCGACGACGAGTCCGATTACGCAGACATTTCGACCGACCCGAGCACGGCCGCCTCTGACGATGCGCTCGAATCCGACCCCGACTGTCTCGACGACTATGCACCGTTCAATCCGGTTGCCGCGAGGTCGGTTTTCGAAAGAGAATGCATGTGGGGCGTTCAGGCCGCTCTGCACCACGCCTACTCACGTGGTTTCACGGTTTTAATTTCACTAGTGAATGTGATTACCTTGCCTGAGTGGTGATTGTCGCTCATGGAATATCGTGTGTGTCGTTCTGAAATTATATTTGAGAACGTGTGTTGAGCAGAGCAAAGTTGCAAACACCTGATATTGTGCTGTGTGTTGAATAGAATCGTGGTTAACTGGAATGAGAGTGATCAGGCTAAAGTGAAAGTGGCGGTGATAATTCAATTTGTAATCACAAATATCGCAACATTTCAGCGATGTCTACGGTGTGCCGAAGAAGTCGCGCAGCAATCCGGACCTGCTGCCGTTGGACTCGATGCCTCCGCCGCCGCCCCCAGCGTACGCGGGCAAAGCGGCTCACGGGCCGTACACGGCGCGGCCACCCGGCGTAGCGGCGCAAAATGTGGCGCCGATTAGCCCGCCCGGCTATTTGACGTCGCCGACGGCCGCTGCAAAGACCGGCTCGCTGAGTGCCGGCTCTGCGTCGCCGTTTGAGGACGACGAAGTGGAGCCTGACGAACACGAAGAGATCCTCGGCTCTGACGAGGAGGAGCAGGAGGACCCGAAGGACTATCGCAAGGGCGGCTATCACCCGGTCTCCATTGGCGACGTGTTCCATGGACGGTTGGTTTGCGGCTTCCTTGGCAGTTCAGTTGGTTGTCTTTCGTTTGCAGTGCAGCTGCTGATTGTTTTTTTTTGACGTTTAATAAAATTTTAAACATGCAAGAGTTGGCAACACGACTTATACAGGCTTGGTTGATTAGTGACGGTTGATTTTATAAATACATGTGTATGTAGCAAACTTCTTTTTTCAGCTATCATGTGATCAGAAAAATCGGCTGGGGTCATTTTTCAACTGTATGGCTGTGCTGGGATACTCAAGGACGAAGGTAACTTCTTGTTGTTTTGAAGCTTGGGGTTTTTTATTCATTTTCTCACATGTGTATGTGTGTGTGCCACCACACACTTTGTATTGTTTGTTGAGCGGATCAGCGAATGCTTCTCTTTTTTCAGATTTGTCGCTTTGAAAATTGTCAAATCGGCCGATCATTACACGGAGGCCGCTCTCGACGAAATTAAAGTTAGTTTTAAACATGGGAACATTTTTGCCAATCGCCATTCCTCATTACCGTGAAGTTTTCATGCAATGTTGTTCTTGCACAAAAAACAAGTACCGTGTTTCGACATAGCCATGCCTGTTATCAGACAGACAACTGCGCTGTGATCGATTTGTGTGGTGAATTATTTTTCAGCGGGTAGGACAAAAATGTTTTCTGCGTGTTGATTGCGTGGCTTGCAATGAAATAAGTCTCTGTTCTTGTATCATATTACATACATGACGCTGAATCAGATGGAGCTATGCAAGTATTGGGTTATGTGTTCGTTCAGTTCAGGATTCGTGATTAAATCCCTATGGCTCAGTTGTTCAGTTAGTCTAGTGACAGGGCTTAGTTTATTTTCAGTTCATGTTTATCAGTTTGATTCTTAACGAAACTCTAGGTATAAAACGTTCCGAAACTGGCATCAAACAAACGAGCAACAAAATCAAATTGTGAACATACAGAATGCCGAGCCACGTCTGCATTTTCAGTTTTTCTCGAAATGTTCAATGTCTACACAAGCCGAACTCTCACTCAAAAAAAAACAATTTGCCGTGGTTGACGCGACAAGCCGTCAATCGTTTCTACAGTAGAGAATGTGTGCGCTGCGCTTGTGTTTTTGTTCCAATAGGTGAAAAGATTGCTTGACACAGTTGGCGCTGAGCACGTAGTCACAACAGCAGCATTGTCGTTTTGTGATTAATGCTAAAAAGGCGTCAAAATGTCTTGGCGGAAAATATTTTTCATTTTGTTTTTATTAGTTTGTTGTTTTGTAATTTTGGCACTTTGGCAGTTTTGCGTTTTTTGCCTTGAAAATTTGAAGGGGACGAGGGTACAATGACGTGGTGTCGGTCGCTCATTTTTCTTTGCGGTTTGCTGCGGATTTTTTATGTTAGAAGTTCAGAGCTAATTGCTGAATCAAAAGGCTGAAATAAAAGCTGCTCATACGAGTTATGCATTTCAGTGAAGTTGAGTGAAAAAAGTGTCATATTTTGTCCAAGGGAACACAATTGTTTGCAGCGCACTTTTTACAGCCGACAACGACGACGCTAAATTGAGCTCATAAAATTCCGTGAGCTCCGGCTGCACTGCACTCGTAAATTATGAGCGTTATGCTGCAGTAAACTGTTGGAATTCTGTGAATTGTGCTATGTCGATATGTCGGACAGAATTCCCAGCATTCACCACAGCCATAATTGTTCTGGTGTGTATGTGTGTCAGCAGCTTTGTGCAGTGCGTGTGGAATGCAATTTTTATCGGTTTTGCCTGTTTGTTTCGTTCGCGCAGTTCCAGTTTGCAAAGCTGAACTAGCGATGAGATAAATTTTTGCAGTTCGCGGGCCGGCTCGCTAGCTTCCAGCGATGGAGCTCTCCAGGAGAAGCTTTGTGCGTGCGTCACATCGTGTGCGTGCCGCTTCAGCTTTCACGCTGATCACTCAATAGCTTGTTGTTGTGTTCCTGTGTGTTGTTATGTGCACTTGCCTCTCACGAACGCACACACGGCAGTTCGGTGTCTCTGCGCATTGTTTCCAACCAACCAGCCAGTTCAGTTCAATTCACTCTGTTGGTGTCACACACACAACACACACACACGTGTTCGGAGAAAATATGTTTGACAGACAGGGACTGAATTTTCATTGAAATCGTGTTGTTTTGTTTCTTTGTTTTTTAGTTGCTTTTTGTTTTGTTTGTTTTTCGATTGATTTTCCAAACTGCTAGCTTGCTGCTTTTTTGACAGTGGTGCGCTGTTCGGTTGGAGTTCCACACCATTCAGCTGTGCGAGGTGGTTATCTGTGGGAAGTCTGGGTGAAAATACTGACGCGAGTTTGAAAATTGTATGCTGTGTGTGATTCTGTTGAACACGTGCTCAACTCAACTTTGCAATGCCACACGCTACTTTGTCTTTTTGACGTTTTGATTTATCATTGTTTATATTTCGGGAAAAAATGCTGTTTCTGAATTTCAAGTTTGAGTGACAAGACAAACAAAGTGGTGCACGGACGGGGCTGATGGAGGGATTTTGGGGAACATTTGAGCTGGAAAGTGTTCGAAAATCTTGAATATGACACGACGGTTGTCAGTGGTGGTACTACGGCAACAGAGGAAACGGGAAACTATCAAACAAAAAGCAACCAAGCACGTTTCAACATGTTCGCAAGCAGCCAATCATTGCAGCTGTTGACCAACGTGCGCGAGGCAGACCAGGCCGACTGCTACCGCGAGCGCGTCGTGCAGATGCTCGATGAGTTCACGGTGCACGGCGTCAACGGCACGCACGTCTGCATGGTCTTTGAAGTGCGTCCACCACGTTCTCTGTAAACACTGAAAACACCACCAACACTGGTGTCGGCCGGTTGCCGTTCATAAACTGAATCATTTTGCACTGGTCTTGTTTTATTTTGACTGGATCGTTTCACTGCTGTCGCTTACGAGTACAAGCGTAAATCTGGGGCAAATCAAACGTGCCGTTCCGGCAGCTGCCTGACTGAAGCTGCTTCGCTATTGTGTCTTGCTGGTTGGACCAATCAGCACACGCAATGCAAACAGGCAGATTGATTTCCTAAAAGCGCACAACACTAATACACCATTGATTGACATTCGTGCAGCGTGTTGCGTGTGCTTCCAGGTGCTCGGCCACAATTTGCTCAAGCTGATCATTCGCTCCAATTACCAAGGGATTCCGATCGCGAACGTGCGCACGATCGTGCGACAAGTGCTCGAGGGCTTGTGCTATTTGCATGAGAAATGCGAGATCATCCACACCGACATCAAGCCGGAGAACGTGCTGGTTGGTGGCTTTCGAGTTTGCACACACACAGATTGCTTGCGATGCACACAACAGTCTGACGCAGCCAACAAACCGGCTGGCTTTGAATCTGATGAGCCACTGGTGAACTGATTTGGCATCAGTTGCAAAATGCTTGTTGACTTTTTGGCATTTGCAACGCTGTTTCATTGTTTCAGGTGATGCTCGAGCAAGAGCAGATCCGCAAGATGGCTGAAGATGCGGTTGTGAGCTCGAAAATGGGTCTGAAAATGTCCGGAAGCGCCATCAGCACGGCGCCCTGGTTCGTCAAGAAACAGGTTTGCGATTTTGTTCTGATACGTTTCAGTTGTTTTCCTTTTCGTTTACAGAACATTAGTCTGTTGTCATTCTGTCACCACCAGAGCAACCGTGATTCCTGCAGGTCGATGAAAAGATGAGCAAGAACAAAAAGAAGAAGTTGAAAAAGAAACGAAAGAAGCAACTGCAGCTGTTTGAGCAGCAGCTACAATCGGAGGGTCTAGCGGTCGAGGTGTTGTCGCCGACGTCACCAACGAGCCCGTCTGGCCCCGCACCCGTGTCCCCGCCCCCACCAGCGCCCTTGAGCAAAGAGGAAAATGAACGACGCATCTCGAGTCAGTCTTCAGTTGTGAATAGTTTTCGTTTTGAAAGACGATTTCCGCAACCACCCAAACAATGCATTCTCATATGCTCGTGAAACTGTGAGATACACAATTTACTCGGTATTTCTGTGCAGCTGTTGCGATTGTTTATGCGAATGTTGCCATCATATGGTCATGTTCAACGCAAGCAGTCCACTACAAACTACAAACATTTGTGTGTTGTTTCAGTTTCGGGTGCCGGCGCAGCAGCGGCACACCACCGGAGTCAGTCTCCGTCGCGCGACACCGCCGCCAACACGGACACTGCGACGCAGCAGCACTCGTCGGCCACGTGCTCGCCCTCGCTCGTTGCCAACCGAACGTACACCACCGTGGAAGCAGACGCGAACAACACGAACGCAAACAATCAGCAAACTGCGTCGCCAAAGAGCAAACAGCAACGCAAGATGCACGAGGACGCACCACAGGAGACGAGCAACAAGGTGGACAATTGGTTGATGGGCTAATTGGTGATGGGCTGATTGATTGGTTGATTGATTGGTTGATTGATTGATTGATTGGTTAGTTGGTTTGGCTGGTTGGTTGGTTGGTTGATTTTAAAACAATCAATCAATGGAGAAGCAATATTGCAGAAGAACTCGAAGAAATCGAACAAATCGAGCCACAATGCAAAGCAACAACAAATTGCGGAGAATGTCGACCAGTCGAAAACGTCCTCAAAAACCGACAACGACAAAGAGAAAGAACACAGTCTGCTCAATGGAGACTGCAAACCAACGGAAACACTGGGTATGTTGATTCAATGCCTTGCTCAAGCACGCAAGTACAACCAATCGGAGTGCTTCAACCAACAGGAGTGGCACAGCTCTGCTTGTAAACAGATTGAAAAACAGAAATCAAACCATATGATCTTTTCATATTTCTTCCGTTGTGTCAGGCGAATCGAAGAGGCCTCCGGAAATTGCGCGATTGAGCCTCGGCAATTCAATGGAGTCTGACGGCGACGGCGCCCCGCAGTTCATGCCTCGCATCGGCTCTGAACCTCCGCCAGAAGGTTGCTCATAGTTAACAAACGCTAGCCTTTTATTATTGTCATGTTTTTTATGGTCCGTGCGGTTGCTTCAGCTTTTTATTGCCCTAATCGTGGCCTCCCAATAAAATTTCATTGAAAAATTTCTGGATTTAATGTAGTAGTGGTTATATCAACTTCGCATTTGCTGCGTTTCTTAGAAATGTCAACACGCTCCACAGCACGACTGCTGAGTCAGCCTGATCCTGTTTTCGACGTGTGTGACATCAAATGCAAAATTGCCGATCTTGGAAACGCTTGTTGGACGGTTTGTTTTGTTCGATTTCAGTAATTTTTAATTGTCCGTTTTGATAATTTTCAACGCTTTCATTTCACGATCGACTGAATGTTATGACTAATAACTTCGTCATCCGAAAAAAATCGATTTTTTCAGTAAACGTTTATTGTGTAACCAGAAGTTCAAAAACACACGTTGTGACTGCGAAACTGCACACGTTGCTATTTTTCTGTCACTCGACAAACAACACATTGCGCCAGCGTTGTCGGTGTCTTTTCATTGAAAATAACATAAAATACGGCACGTGTTTGTTTGTGTGTTCGTGTGCGCGCTACGCCATGCGTCTCTCATTGGCAGTTTTTTTACTCTACGCACTGTGATTTTTTTTATTTTACGAGCAGAGTGGTATGACGTGGTTTTTTGAAAAAGCAGAACAGGGACGGGAATAACTGCGAATTGATTACTGACTCCAACTTTACAATAATCTGTTTATTAGAACTTGTCAGTGTGCGATTACTTCGTGATGAATGTCGTCACACAAGCGACCTGAGCACACAGCCTTTTCTCACGGTGTCTTGTGGCGAACGTATCTTAGCCATGTCAGGACACCGATCACAACATTTGGCAGACTGCTTCAGACACGTGTTCAGTGAATGCTTCCGTTCTTCAGCATCACCATTTCACCGAGGACATACAAACGAGGCAGTATCGCTCGTTGGAGGTGTTGATTGGCGCTGGATATGGACCGCCGGCAGACATCTGGAGCACTGCGTGCATGGTGTGTGCGCGCTTTGTTCAGTTGCAGAATGGAGATAGCTCGCTTTGAAGCTCGGAAATGTTTGTCTCTATGGTGTGGCATATTTTGTCGTTTCATCACTCATTTGCAAATTTCACTTTCAGGCGTTCGAGCTGGCGACTGGCGACTATTTGTTCGAGCCGCACTCTGGCGAGACGTACAGCCGCGACGAGGACCATCTGGCGCACATCATCGAGTTGTGCGGCGAAATTCCGAACTCCGTCTTCAAGAGGGGCAATCACTGGCGCGACTTCTTCAACAAGGTCAGACTTTTCGTAGCGACTGTCTCTGTGTGTTGACATTGCTTGAAATCGAATATCGGGATTCGCTGTTGAAGCAGTCAACGAATCGAAGGGATGTGTGAACGAACGGTTTTGTTGGGACAGAACTGGTTGACTGGGTGCATTTTGATCGAGTTCTGGTGCAACAACAGACCAACCAAATGCAGTAATTGCATTGCAGGACGGAAAACTGCGTCACATCCACCAGCTGAAGCCGTGGGGCCTGCGCGAGGTGCTGGCGCAGAAGTACGAGTGGCCGCCGGCGGAGGCGGATGCGTTCGCGTCGTTCCTGCTGCCGATGCTCGAGTACGACCAGGCGAAGCGGGCGACTGCGCGCCGGTGTCTGCAACACCCCTGGCTCCGCGGCGACCTCGACGCCAGCATCCAGCTGATGCCGCACTCCGGCCGGCGCGCGACCAATGGCGCAAAGTCGTCGAACTCGATGCGCAGCGCGAATGCAAACAGCAAAATGAGCAAAGCACACAAGAAGACGACCAAGGGGAACAAGAACAACAGGGACAACGAGGACAGCTCGGACGAGAGTGCAGGCAACAACGCGCGGTTGAACGAGCGTGACATTGAGAGTGAGACGAGCGACGACAGCGACGACGACGACGACGAGCACATGCTGGACAGACGCCTGGCGCAGTACCGGGTGGCTGCAGCGCCGACGCGCACCACCGCCGACCACAGAATGGCCTCCTCCAGCGACGTCGACTGAACGCTGCTGCTTTGTGGTCGCCTCACTCGAGCACTCAACCATCCCGTTGGAATCCATTTTTCGTCAATTGTTTTTGTTCGACTTCTTAGCAGAAACACGGGTGCGCTTGACTCGAATTCAGACTTGTGTAATGTTTCGTTGCTGGCTTAATGGTATTGCAGTTCAAGAGTAGGACTGCATTGATATTATACTATTGTGCGGTCGGTTTCGGTTATGACTGAAGGAAGCAGCTTGAGTCACGTTTTTTTCATTATGCATGTTTTTTTTGTCACCCTCCACGACACTCATCCAACGTGAGAAAGAAACGTCAACCCGTTTTTTATGTGCCACCAGCCTTGTGAATACAAACAAACGTTCTTTTAATTTTTTTATTTTTTGTGTTATACCTGTTTTCTGAAGTTCAACTATTTTTAGGACAGCCAATTTTGCGGTATCATTTTTGATTCTGAACTTTGTTGTATTTTCCTTTGAGCTTACACTAGGTATGAGTTTGTTGTCTCAAAAATAATAGCATTTCTTGATGAAAAAGTACGAAGTTATACCCCAATTAGTGGCCTCCATGTATGATTTTTCGCGTTAAAACTTTTTGATGTTCCAAGGTTTTTAAATTCCGTCGTAATTCTTCTGAAGAATTTTTCGCTTTTTTTCATATCGTCGTTGTGTGAAGTTTATGTTATTGATGTCTCACAAAGCAATAACGGTTGGTTTAGGTTGAGTCATTTTAGCAGCTGCACATTGAAGTTGTGTGTGTGTGTAAGCAAGAACTGTGAAATGTGGCAACAATTGTGAAATTGTGAAATAACCGATTGTGAAAACGTGACATTTTGCATTTGAATTGTGTGCCGCAGACTGTATGTCACTCAGATTTACTGACTTTCCTCTAAACCGATTTCTTCTATGTGTTTCACACACCGATCGCTGCGGTTTGTTTCTCGGAGACAATTTTGCTTGAGTCGTTTTCAAGTTTATTACAAAAAATGCCTCACGTTTGTTGGCGTACGGTGATAAATTCGTGATGTTTCATGCTGATCTTTCTTTAAAACTGATGAAAAAGTTCGATTTTAATTGTTAGACTGAGTTTTTTGCCAAGTTAGCACAATTTTAGCTGCTCTGTTTTTGGTACGCCGACTTTGGTATTGGTAAAAGTGACTGAGTTGTGGAAAGAGGAAGGTATGAAAACGTGTTTGTCTACTTGCTTTCGGCCGCTCACTATGCAAGCTAACTGTTGATTTGGGCGTTTTTAGGCAGTAATTTTGTGGATGCGCTAAAATTGTGGATTTTGTGGATTTCCTGTGAGTAACATGCAGCTAACTTCGTTTTATGGGTTTTTATGATGAAGTGCAGATCATGGTATTGATTGATTATTTTTTGCGGTTTAAGTGCGCTCCAGTCATGTTGTGTGCGATTTCCTCAACACAAAACATGTTATTCGGTCTTTTTATAGAAATTCGGTGATTTTGTTTCTATAGTTACGTTTTACCAATTTTTTGCGTTTTTTTGTTTCATTTTATTTACTTTCACAGCAGTCACACACACGACACCAGTTCTGGCGCATTTTGCGTGTCTCGGTTTCCACTTGTTGCTCGTCTGTTTCTTTGATTTTACTGGTTTCTTTTTTTTTGCTGCTTGCTAGCGTAGTCTGCAAGACTTCCAAACTTTTCGCACGAAATTTGGGTTGGGTTTTGTTATGTTTTGAATTTGCACCCTAACGTTTCAAGACATCTTGAGATGCTGCCGTTGAGAAGTCAAAATCAGGGTAGTGTTCTCAAAATGTTTGACAACTTGCGCTTGTGCCCATTGTCTGTAATACTCTCGGAAATAGTCATCCCATCAACAAGAGTTGTGTTTTTTTAGAATTAGCGCTTTTCGTATTTATTCGTTTCGTTTTTTCTGGACAGCTTTACGCCATTTAATTTTGCTCTCACTCTAACATTACAGAAATTGTGTTTAATTTAGCACGACTGTGTTGTTGTTTTTTGATTTTTTTTTCTCCTCTATTTTGTGGTTCAAAATAGTTGAGTTCACGATTATTTTAATCTTTTAAGATAACTTAAAAGTTTTTGAAACATTCATGTTTCGCTAATTTGTCATTGTGTGAGTCTGCTGGATGATGGATGACACTGGTCTATTGATTGCATATTTTGAGGATTTCCGAAACTTTTCTCATTTGATCCAGAAGTAAATAAACTTGGTTTTGCGCTTAATTATGGTTGAGTGGTTGGTTTCCTGTCAAGAAATGATTTTTTTCTGCGCTTTTTGTTGTTTCAATACTAATTTTAACGAAACTCTTTTGTCACACGTAAAACTTGATATTTTTTGTAGTGCAGTGACTTTTTGTTCGAAAAATTTGATGTTGATACCACACTTAACTTTTTTTGTCTGCTGAAAACGACTGATGTCCCCGAAAGTCTTATGGAAATGCTGTGACAGTTCATATTTTTTTCCAGTGAAGTTTCTTTGAAACGCATTTTATCAGTTTTCTTCTACTCGCTCTGTCTACGTTTTATGTGTCCCATTTTAGTTTGTTTTTCGCTGTGGCATTCTCGCATTGGATTTTGTGTGTCTTTTTTCGTGTTTTCTTGATTTTGTTTGTTTTGCAGTTTCTTCGTGATTGATTTGGGTTTCCAATGGTTACCGTGTTCATTCGTGAGCGACTGTTTTCAATTTTTTACATCACAAAATGAAATGCATAACATTTATGTCCCCTCTGTCAATTATTTTTTGTGTGTGACCTTTATTACAAAAGAATCGAGTTTTGCGTCACGTTCATCTTTGTACGTTTCTGTCGTCGTCACTGATTTGTTGATTGATCGATTGATTTTGTGTAGTTGGTTTTTGTTTATTTGGTTGGTTGGTTGGTTCGTATTCAAATTCAAAGCCGATAAAAACTGGCACCGCGTCCTGAACATAACTCCGGTTTTGTTCTTGTAGCAGTATCATCGTCCCGGTTACTGAGCAAGATCGTGCTTTTTCTGCCAATAGTCTAGCCGAAAACAGATTGATGTCATGTGAAAACTGCGTGTAAGCAAAGAACCCCGACAGGCTATCAGTTCCGTTGTGGCGTCTGCTGCGGTTTGTTTGCGTCCATCTAAGCAAGGAAAAAAGGTCGCTCACAATGACTTTATCGAAGCAGAGATCTACAAGACTACAGTCTCGGTTCAATAGCCATTTTTTCTTCAATAGTGCGTGTATAAACTTGTTTCGCAGCGCTCGGCACACTTGCGGAGCAGAAAGGTCCGTTTTTTCTGTGCTGCTGCCTCATGGCTGTGGTGACGTCACGAACAAGACGACAGTTTAGCAGAGCACACAACTATTTTCGCTAGTAGCTAGTGGTTGTCTTGCTTTTGCGTCTGTCGTGTTTTTGCATGGGACGATTCAGCAAGCGAAGCCAAGCTTGTTCTTGCACTAAAACTTGTGTGTGTGTTCCTCCAGCGTCTAATATTTTCCACTGCAAATGCTCTTGCGGCAAAAGAGTGGCCTGTTTCAGGCTTGAACGCACGTTTTAGAGGCTTGTAGCTGTATGCATGCTGCCATAAAAACATGCGTACGCACTGATGGGGACTGGGCAGTCCGCTTCTGCGGCGCGCTGCTTTTGTGCTTGGTTTCTTCCAGATCCAGTGTCCTTTTTTGATTCAAACCTTTTTGTGCAGTTTTCAGTTTCTGTGAGACAATGAGTGGATGACACAAGTCTTCATCGAACTGTATGATTTTATAAATTTTGAATTCATAGTTATTGAAAACTTAAACAACGCGTGGGATGTATTGTGACATTGATACGAAAACCGATTGGATTAGTCAACTATGAAAATTATTGTCAATGCCTTCTAAAAACGTGTACCCCTTGAATGTTATTTTGATCGTTTTCGCGTCCAAACGTCATGCTATTTTGGTGTTTATCAGTTTGCAGCACAAAAAAGTGGAAAATGGTTGATTACATTGAACGCGCGTTGGATTTGATTTGCTCGTATTTTTGAACTCAAAAATGCGTGGGCCGATCAATGACTCGTTGATAGATTGTGATGATAATAAATCCCGTAAAAATGGTTGCTGGCTTTACTTTGACTATGAGGCAAACTTTTTGCAGTTCTAGCAAAACCGGAATTGCTGCGCCGTTGATTGTTGAACTTTCAATTCATATGAGATATTTGTTGTTAGCATCGATACATATGCGGTTGTGTTTTGAATGAAGCGTGTTTCCAGCACACATACTTTTGCCATTTTTATGGCCGTATCAGCATAATAGGCGCGTAATTTTTGAACGCACGCTAAACGCGTAACATTCCGAATTGAATGTATGAGTGAGTATTTTTCTATGTATGTTAGTCGGGTCTGTGCACAAAAAAATCGACAAAAATCACTCAAATGCCATCTGTTTTCAGAGAAAATCAATGTTGGAAACTGTGTTAAAACGGTATTCCAGTAGGCAGGTGCCTTGAAACGCAAAATTGTAGACCGCCGGTGCGTGACCGACCAGTCAGTGGCGCAATTATTTTATTTTTTAAATCGACATGGTGAAAAAAACCGTTATATTGAAAACTCGGTCGAGGTTATTTTAGATGTCGGCAATTATCGAATAAAGTCACTGTGACTGAGAATTCTGAATTAGCTGATTGGCTGGGTTTGATTCAAGCACAACGTTTGCTCAGTAGCGATACGGCCATCGTGACACGGCAAACATTGGCGACGCCTGATAATACGAATGGCATGGTTGTATGGCCAGTTGGCCACTGTGCACAGCAAGCTCCACCCCCGGGTTCGCTGGCTTTCATTCTTGCGCCATGCTTCATGGATTCTGAGTGAGTCAGGAAGCACTACAAAGCACTAGCCAGATACGTTTTGCTCAACACGAATCCTGGTTTAAAAAAGCTATCGATTGACTGCTCTTTAACAAATGTTGTGAGGAAACGAACGTCCGAGGTTTTCTAGATTTTTTGGTTGGCAATGTTCAGAACTGTTTAACGTTTGCTGTGAAACCTATCCGGTTCAACCAAAAATTTTAGGTACGGAACTGAACTTTCCGGGGCTTTTTATTTATTTTATCGTTTTTTTCACAGATTGTCTTGAGTTCAGGGCCTCTACTGATTTACCCTTCAAACTGAAAAATCACGCAAAACAGTCGTCTGTGGAAAACCGACCAAACCAGACGTGTGATGTCTTGATCAAATATAATAAAAATTTACAACCACACTTGTGTGCTGGTAGCAAATAAAACAAATTACAGCCGCACATAAAAATAAAAAACATCCACCCCCCATAATTCCGATGCTTGATGAAAGAAAATTGAAAGCGCAAGCGACTTTTTTGCCGAAGCAAAGACAAAAGCTTTTGTGCCGCACTGTAAACAAGACACGATACGCATGCAGCGCATCTGAACAAGATTGTTGCCTGGTGATTAGATTTTTTTGACACGCCACAATTTCCCGCAAAAGGGGGCGAAAAACCAATCAACGATTACTATCACTTTTGACAATTATCGAGACCATGCCATATTTACAGATCTAATGCGGAAATAAAAAAGGCCGAATAGAAAAAACAGGACATAAAATCACACGCACGCGCGCACCCACCTCTTTTTACTACGTGATCCGCAAACGTACATGCACAGTGTTGAATGTATAATTGTGTTGATGTTGAATGTGAAAATCAACAACGCCTTTGACTTCCGATCTAAACACCGGCGCAAGACGGACACGCCCCTTGCGTTCCGGATTGCTGTATGGTGGAATCCCTCTAAGTTCTGGCGAACCTAACCAGACGCGAGTGATGAATTGACAGTCACTTTGGTTATCAACTTATACATCGCTCCAATTAGCTCGTTAAATCAGGTTTTGCACACAGATGCGTTTGTGCACTAAAATCACCAATCAAACAGTACTTTGACACCTTCATGAACGCGCTTTTGTTCTGAACTGTACTTGGACAAGTTGCACAGTGGCTTCCAGTTGTGCGTGCCTGCCCTCTACAGTAGTCAGCAATCACTTGCTCCTCAATATGTGTGTCATGAAATGATCAGGTCGCGTGGCCCCGTCCTCCGCAGTACCCACCGGCATTTTTGCCTTTGTTCAATCATGCAAACACAAACAAGATGCTTGCTGCTTTTTTGCTGCAGCCAGCTTCCTTTCAATCACATTTTTTCACGGATTGGAAGGTAATCACTGCACTGTTTTATTGCTTCATTCTTGGCATTGTATTTTCTGAGAGGTGTTTCCTTTGATAGAAATCATTATCACACATTTTTTATGAGACGGCATTTCTGGAGAGATTTTCGGTGAGTTGATAGAGATGGTTATCTGTGAGTGGATTTCGGAAGCAAGCAGCCGATCAAGCGATTACTGTGCAAAGCATGTGAACAATGCGGCGTATTCCACCGAAGGTCAAAGGTCAATCTGTGCTAAGCTACACGATTTTAGCCTGGAAACTGAGTGCGCCTTTTGACATGAAATGTGAATTTAGTGCCTTAAGTAACAATTTAGAAGCAAAAAAATTAAGCTAGTCAGTAAATTTCAGAAGTGGAAATTGTGTGACAAAACATAGGTTTGATTGAATTGCAAGTTGCTTGTTGTAATCGGTTCGGGAAAACATTACCAGGACCAGTTTTGGGCCGAAAATCCCAATGGACCAATATTTTGCCTCAAAAGCAGCGTCTCTATTACCGAACGTTTATTCATCCGACCTGCGTACGGTAATTACATTATCCATTTCAGAGCAGCTAAAGCACAATCGGAAACAAAACAACAACAGGAAAATACGTTCACGCCACGCGCCCTTCCAATTAAAATCGTAAACAACCACCGCTTGCCTACCGTAAATTTTGCCCCACCCACTTGAAAAAAAATCGTCCCCAGTTACGATATTTATAAGGGTATAAAGCATCAAGTGGGATTGTTTATCTACCCGAATTTACTCATTCATTCATTTATTGATAAAATGTTTGTGTGTTTGTCAGTGAAATTTGCGTGACGCGCTAAAAATGATGCAGCCCAGGGAGCATGATCGCAGTAGGTGATTAGTTTTATTTTCTGAAAGCGTCGCTTCAGGAAAACGAAAATGTGATCTGGATTATCAGAATTGAGAGGTGTGTGTCTGTCTGGTTCTGGTGCTCAAAGTCAGCCATGATTATTATGTTGTATGGCAAATCATTGTGGACTTTAATGAGCTGATGCTGTTGATTCAGCAAAAATACGCGCCAAATTCTTGTGTTTTGCGAATGCAATCATTTGGCGTTTTTTTGTCTGATGCAAATTTTGTCCTGCCCACATTTGTCTTGCATAATTGTTTTTAATTGAACAATTCAAAACTGCACACTGTCACACAACGAAAGCACAACCGTTAAGTCACATTATTCAACGTGTGGAACAGATGTGTTTGAATTTTTGATCAAATTTTGACATGAATATTTTTTGAGGCAACTTTTCTCACATTATGTTAGAGGCCCGTCAATTGCAGTAAAATGAGATATACAAAATGAACAACAAAAGGTCCACAAAAATGTTATGAGCAATGAGTACATAAAACAACTGTCAAAAGAACCCAATCCAAACACAAAATGCTACAATAAGTAAGGCATTTGTAATTTGGAACTTTTCAAAATTCACAACTACAAGGTTGATGCGCATTTTTGAAACAAACAAATATCAGATCTGAAATCGCAAGCCCACACAGTAATTGCTGAGATCATAAAGAATGAGAGATAAAAAATAGTAGCAAAAAAACTGTACTGTGCTGAAATTAAAGAGTTGAATGCGCAGTAGTTTTTGAGATACGTGTACTTTCAGAATTGTTGAATGACTGTTAGTTCATTGCAGTAACAAGCGGAGATCACTGATTTTGGCTGCTATAAACAAAATCAAACATCATTCAAGAACCAGTTTCAAAATTCTAGAATTGTCCATACAAATGTGCATTGTCGGTTACCGATGTATCGCTCAACGTCTGTGCAAACGTCTGCTCATATGGCAAGTGCACGTCAGCAGCAGCATAACCGCCATTTGCTGGCGCAGCACTCGCCGCAGTCTCGTACGAGCCCGTGTGGCTGCACCACGAATGTTCCGAGGAGGCTGCGTGCTCGCACGGCACGCAATCGGCTGCCAGCACCGGCAACACTGATTGGTCGGCGAAGCTGTTGATGTGTGGCTGACGGGCAGCGCACTGCGTGCTCATTGGTTGCGTGAACGGCATTTCACAATTGGCGATGAGGCCGGACGACTCCGCTTTGAATTGTTGCGCCATATGTTGGTGGCTTGGTGCTGATCGACTGGGAGACCGTTTGGATGACGGAAACGGCTGGTTGTTCTCAAAGAACAGCGGATCAGAGTGTGTTGTGCCCTGTTGATGTGGTGGGAGCGAATGTTGCGGTGGACAGGCGAACATCATGAACTGCTGATGGTCGGGCATCAAGAGCCGCGGATGCACGTTCAGACAACTTGCGATCATGTTCGTTGTCGTCTGCGACAAACCGTCCGACAGCGTTTGTGCGTACTCCAGCGCCGAGAGCGGACAGCCTGACAAAAGATAGAGCAATGAATTCAAATCTGTTTTTGCCGGCGTTACTGGCGTTTTTTTTTAATTTGGTTGGGTTGCCGAACAAAGCGGCACCGATTTTTCTGAAACTTTTCTTAGTTTTCTGCAGTAGTATGATAATTATAAAAGCGGCAATGCAAAGCCGCGAACAGAAGCACCAGGGCCGCACCAGTTCTGGTCATGTGCGTCAGTGCGGTGATGTAGTTGCGTGCCAAGCGGAGTGTCTCAATCTTTGACAGTTTCTGGTGATGCTGCGAGAGCGGCACACAGCCGCGGAGCACGTCCAGCGCCGCGTTCAGGCCGTGCATGCGATTGCGCTCGCGGCTGTTCGCCTTCACCCGCCGCTGGCGCTGCTTCACGATTTTCGTCGGGTCGCTCGCACTGGTGGCCGACTTTGCGGCGCGCTTGCACGTCGCGGCGTTGCGCGTCTTTGAAGTCGGCGGTTTCGACTGCACGGCGCTGCTGCTGGTGCTGTCCGCTTCCTGCAGCTTCACGATCGAGCCGCTGCTTTCAGTGCTCACTGTGGACGACAACGAACAGACGGACAGCATGCTTGTGTTCAATGACGCCATGCTGCCGCTGCGATTGTGTCGAAAGTTAGGCGTTTGCGCGAACGCTCTGCTTGCAACGTCACGACGTGCGCACTGAAAAAACGAGAAGTTAGAGTTTGAAGAATTTTACACAACTCGTTTGATCGGTCACAACAAAAGCACAAAATGTAACTGAAAACAACAGTTGTTGCTGAAAAAAGTCAAACTGAAACACGCGCACGGCACACGCACGCATATGCATGTGATTTTCAACAAATGTATCTACACAACACGCATCTAATAGTAAAAAACAGCCAAATTAATCTCCGTTAGAGGCTAATGACACCAACTATATTTTATGAGCTGAAATGCACAAAATATAAAAGGCTGGTGAAATGGAATATCATAATATGAAAGCGGAAAAAACGCCAGAGCAGCACGCAACATGGCCAACGTCGGTGCGTGTGGACCAGGTGAAGGCGAAACTCAATGTTGTTGCAGGGTTGCAGTTGATAAATCAAAATGTGCAAGCTAAATTTGCGCAAACTGTGGGTCACGCAAACAAATATTTGAATGTGTTTGTGGTTTCGTGCTTGTTTGCTATTAACCACATCAATGACAGAACTGATCCCATGCAAGAAATTAAGATTATCTGTTTTGGTGTTTTAAAATAAGCATTAGGAGATATATGGCTTGAAAAATCTGAGTTTCTTTTGTTCGAATTTTTGCCCAAAACAATCAAACCTACCAGTCAATATCAACACTACGAGACGGCCAACTAAATTGTAAATTGACCTTGCGCGCATGTCTAACGCACAAAAATGGAGAGGACACTTTGAAATGGTGACAAACAGACGAAAAAAATGATAAGTACCAATATAAAAAGATCGAAATTCAATTTTCGTCGTTGATAAAATGTAAGATGAGCTGCTTTTGAGAAACGTGTAAACAAAGCAATCCAGTTGATGCTACAAGGGCTTTCATGTCAATCTGACAAGGACAAAAAGCGCCCAATTACAGAGGATTTTGCAAGAGACATGAAAATAAACACCGATGCTGACGGTGGCTGCTGAATCGCGAAAACGAATTGGAACACTTACTGTAACCCAAAACAAAAAACACTGACAACATAAAAATTATCCACTTCTCATCTCGAGTGATCTGTTGAAAGACTGAATGTCAAAATTGCCAAAAACTGGTCTTATATGCGTTGTGCGTCCATATGGCAAAAATGGGCTGTTGCCATTTAGGGGCGGAGCCACATTTGAGGTTAAGCGAAACGCATTTTTGCTTTTATGGTCATAAAAATGCGCCATGAATTTAGATTATTGCAACTGGGGCTTACTGTATCGCGAAACACTAAGATGTTTTCTTTTATATTAGAAAGCTTTGAAAACCGTTCCCGGATACCGAAAACCTGGATCTAAGAGTTTGTTTGAGTTTAAAAAACTGTTCCTGGTTGCAAACAGCGTGATATTATTGCTGTCGATCGTTCCTTGAAAGTTGGATCTGAGCTAAAATGCCGCTCAATCGCGTGATGAAGAACAGGACAAAGGATAAAACAAAAAAGGACAAAAGTTTACTATGACAGAATGAATTTCAAAAAGCAAAAGAAAGAACCAATTTATATCCAAATACGCGTATCTTCGCAATTTTGTTCAACCCTAAAGTTTCGGTAATTGCATAAGCGACCCATTGGACTATTTTATTCAAAAGAAAAAGACAATGAAAAATAAGTGAGATACCTGTTGACATTAGCTTCACTCAGGTCAATTGTGCTCAAAATTAGGCCGAAAATGTGCTGGGTTCAGTTGGGTAAAAAATTGTTTGCCAATTAAGCGGACTTGCACGCGTAACTGGCGCCACCCCGCGGTGTTAAATACAGACTCACAGAGAATCAGAGCCTGAAAAGCGTTAATTTAGCATTTATTTACTTTGTCAGTGCTTCCCTTTTCTCAACGATCCACAGTAACTGCGAGACTGCACTTTTTATTCTGGAATATGCGGGTCAAAAAATAAACTCTCAATACACTTCAAACGTGAATGGGCTCATGAACAGCGATTCAGTTTCAATACAATCGCAGCCAATTGAACTTGAAAACCAGGGATAAGGGGTTATGAACAACAGACTCATGCAACTAGTCTAATTGGTGGGTGAGCTATAATGGGGAGACATGGTAACAGTGTTTTGGGAGGGTGGAAAGGTGAGAAGCCAGAGCCAAACATTTCCTGAGTATTCTAACGGGGGTTTCAATTGCATACTGATATTTGTTTGGGCATGATACCGGTTTCCGTTTCTTTTTGTTGGTTTAAACAAGTTATACTTACAGGAAAAAGTGTTTATTTCTATCAAACACACACATGTATATAGCCATGTGAAGGTATACGGTGGTATTGTAAAAATTTATAAGGTTATGTTTCAAAATTTGCTGTAGAAAATGTAAATAAACCGGGTTTATATACAGAAGATATAAGATTTCACGTTCATTCTTTGAAATACGTAAATGACATAATTTCAACATCTTAGGGAACGGCTATGAATACCACGGTAATAAAAAAATTTCCAATAAAAAATCTTTTACGACTCACAATTCATCATATTCTTGACTTTCGAGTGATTTTATGTTTCAGGTACACATAGTTTTATGCTCGTGCATTTGCTACCAGATCAGCATCAGCATGAATTTTGAATGACTCGAGACACCATTAATCGCACCATAAAATATGTTTAAGAATTAGGCATTGTAGGTTGTTGTGATTGAGTATCAGATTGATAAATAGTTTGTTGAAAAAAGGATGGGATTTTATGAATGAAATAATGCAACACAATGAACGTGTGTAGTAAATTTGGTTTTGCGTTTAGTTTTTTAATGATTGCAGTATGTTCAAGCGAATGTCATATGTTTTTGAAGGAACAAACATAAAAACTATAAACCAATGTCTCATGTTGCAAAGACAGTATTCTTTTGGATCATAGCGTTCAATGGCGTGGAGCAACTGTTCGAAAAGCACGTTGCACAGCATGAAAACACAATATCCATATTACAGCTCTTCTGCTGCTTATTTTGCTTTTGCTGATGCCCGACTGATGTTAGCTTCTTTTCGCGCTAAATTTTCACAAAATGACAGAAAAGAAACCGACAGCATTTTATAAATTTGAAACACTCGGGGAAATGAATAAGACTGAACAAAAAATTTAGCGCACGCAATGAAGCAATCAATCATAATTTAACTCTTAATTTCAGAATGGATATTGAGAGAAGCACTGCACGCACAGGAAAACCGCTTCAAAATCAAGAAAGCTGTCTCATGTCTCATAATCTAAGAAAATGCGGCATGAAAGCTTTCAACAACGAATCTTTAAGAGAAAAAACATGTATTCAAACGTGTTACAAGAACATAAACATCAATTATGTATGAATCATGCGCATGCATGCCATCACCGAGATTTAAAAAGAAATCTGAAAAAATATGCTGATGACAATAATAATGACACAATGAAGTGCAAAAAGGCCGACAGACATTTTTTCTGCGAAACCAGCGTCTTGTAGCTTTGCAATCAAGCGAGTTATGGTGCTCTGAAAACACAAAGAAACACCAATCTATAACATCACGCTTACAGTAAGACAATGTTGTTTGATTGTTTGCGCATGACACTTTTGGAGTTGCGGTTGGAATACCCACTGTCGGAGCAGATGAAAAATGCCGAAAAGTAAAAAAAATGACAAAAAACAGCTTGTTTCTTGAGGTGTTTGACTTTTTCCGGTTGTATGAGACACGCGTGCGTGAGCGAATGGCGTTTTTTCAGATTGTCATCAATGAGTGAAAATGGGGGAAAACAAGTGAGACAAATTTGTTGGTTGATTTTGGTGCAACGTGCCAAATGCAAAATACACACATAAAAAACCGAATTACCTTGCTGAGTAGTTCTGTTGAAGAAGTCTGCACCCCTCATCAAAGTTTATTTTATTTTTGAAGCCGTGCAACTGTTTTAAAACAAAGAGCTGATTGCAATATTACTATGCACATGGACCTACGATAGCATTCAATCAGCGACTAAAAGAGAAAAATTCGCATTTATTTTCAAAAATTGACCGCACTTGGAATTTGACTTAGAACATTTGCAACAGTCGGCAACACAAGAGGACACATGAGTAAAATTGTCACGCTTTGCCACGGTGTCACGAACTCGGTGACCTTGGATCGCCTTTATTTGTAAACGAAATCTGTGAGCTCCGTTTTTATCTAATTTGATCTGAGGTTTTAGTGTTACTCGACCGACCCTCCCACCTTCTGTCTTCTCATCTTGCGGCAAGAAAACAACAAGAAAGCGCGGTTTTTCACTTTTCATCTGGACATGCTGTCAAGAACGCAGCACAACCGCTGCACCATCAAAATTAACACAAATTGGAAAACACGAATTTCTGTGAAAGAATACGGGAGATCGTTTTGTTTGACTTACTTGACTTACAATTGCAGTTCGTCGACTGTTCGGCCCCCGACGCCGTCCACCACCACCCCGGTTCCGCACGTGATCGCCTCGATGTTTGCCGACCATCGTTGTCTGTCGTCCGCACTCGCCTGAATCGTGCGCAACCAGCTGCTGTAGCCGCTTCGTTTCTCAGCCGCCTCCGAACGCGGAAACAGAATGCGCCCCCTCGCATTGGTGTAGAGCGGTTTGGTCTCAGTTTTTGTGATCTCCCGCCACGTCACTTTAGTGTCCCTCGTGTCCGTCGCCAGTCGCGTTCCGCGCACGTCACGCTCGCTTGCGCAGGCATACGGTAGGCTTCATGCGTGGCACATGCGCAAGCCATCGTAGACGTGACAGCTGAATCAAATGACTGATGTCGCACTGAGTGTTCACATTTGACCCAAATGCGCGACGTTGCACAGTCTCATTTGTGGCGCGATCAGACCAATACGTGCCGGTGATGGAACGAAGCCACTAATTGTGTTGCACTTTTATTTTATTAAGTGTTTAATTGTTCATCGACCATAGTTCGCAGCCGTAGAACAGCGACGAGCGGATGGACCAACTGCTAAACTGCTAAACTGCTAAAGCTGCTAATTTGCTGATTTGCTAAACTGCTAAACTGGCTATTTTGACAACTGGAAAACTGGTCAACTGGATAACTAGCAAACTTTTCCGCGCTAGCTTGTGAACGTGCACGCTTATTTAACTTCAAAACTTTGTAACTTTTTAACTTGGTAAGTTTGCAGCGTTTTTGGATATTTTAAACATGTAGCTTTGACTTCCGGACTAGTTTTACAGTTGCCCAGTTAACTGGACAAGCGGCCAGCCAGTTGTCCAGTTTGCCTGTTGTCTAGTTAGCCAGTTACCCAAGTAGCCAGATAACCAAATGTCCAGTTTGCAATGTGCCCAGAGTTGACTGGACAACTGGAAACTCATAACTGGAAAACTGGAAAACTGGATCACTGGCAAAGTTAAAAACTAAGCCAAATTGAAAACTGGCGATCCGGAAAACTGGAAAGTGGTAAACTGGTAAAAACTGGATAACTTGACAACTGGAAAACTGGTCAACAGGACAACTGCCGTATTACCTCCACTAAACCCCCATGGGGGATTAATACGTCAGCGACTTTTAGGGGTGAGGGTTTATTGGTGGGGGGGGTTATTGGTGGGGGTGGGGGTTTATTTACAAACAAATTCTAGGGGTGGGGGTTTGTTGAAAAATGGCAAAAATACCTTGCATTGCAGGCAAGAAAGTCGCAGAAACTTCTACTTTTCACAGAGATTTTCTTTTGTAACAGCCTTTTGTAATGAAATTACCATTAACTCATCCCTTTGGGGCCTTTGGTAGCACAATTTCACCAATGTCACTGCATTCAGCCACTGAATTCGCTGGGTATGTGTCTCAAACAGGTTTCCAATTAACCCCCATGGGGGATTATTTGTGGGGGGGGGGATTATTCGGAAACTTGTCGTGGGGGTGGGGGTTTATTGGTGGGTGGGGGGATTAAGGGTGGGGGGGTTAATGGGGGTAACACGGTAGCAAACTTTTGCGCGCTAGCTTATGAACGTGCGCGCTCATTTAATTTCAAACCGGACTTCCGGACTACCGGACTTCTGGCTACTGGGTTAACTGGCTGACTAGACAACAGGCAAACTTTAAAATTGGCCGTCCGCGTGTCCAGTTAACTGGGCAACTGCAACGGAAGTCCGGAAGTCCGGAAGTCCGGAAGCCCGGAAGTCCGGAAGTCCGGAAGTCCGGAAGTCCAAAAGTCCGGAAGTCCAAGTCCGGAAGTCCGGAAGTCCGGAAGTCCGGAAGTCTGGAAGTCCGGAAGTCCGGAAGTCCAAAAGTCCGGAAGTCCGGAAGTCCGGAAGTCCAAAAGTCCGGAAGTCCGGAATTCCTGTAGCAGTTTAGCAGTTCAGTAGTTTAGCAGTTCTGCAGTTCTGCAGTTCTGCGCTTTAGAAGTTTAGCAGATTAGCAGCTTCCCCAGCTTGCGTGTGTGACTAATTTTTTGCTTCCTAATTTCTTTTCCAATTTTTTGTTGAGATAAGCACGCAATAAATAAAATTCGTTTTTTATTTTAAAGCCACGACTTGGCGGTTCTGGTTTCAATTCCAGCTTGAAGCTACCAGATTGTGGCGTCCAGATTCAAATGATTGTGTCTAACAAATTTCTCCGTCGTAACGTGCAAATTTCACATATGGATTTTTAAAAGTCTTCGTGTGGGAATATTTTATAAAGATATGCACCTCTGCTCTTTGGTTTTGTCTGTTAAACGCTTTGCGCAGAATAACAGAAAAAATTGTGTGGAACGCACTGGAAAACTAAGAGGCGTTTGAACTACCGGGTGTTTTGGATTTTTGTTCAAACGTCATGCCAAAACTAGGGCGTCAACAAACGGTCGACTAAAAAGGAAATCAGTTGCCGGAAAGCCAAATGTTCGGTATACACGTTTTTTAGGTCTCAGCTCAAGTGTCTTTGAATTCATGAAAATGAATTGCAAAGCACCTACCTCAGCAATGTCCTAAAACAAGGTATTCTCAGTAGGACCTGGGGTAGTATACGTTTGTTTTCTCTGACCAACAACGACGAATAAACGTTCTTTACTTCTGAAACACCCGACCCGTCTGCAGCATACAAGAGCGTAATACACAGTTGGTTGTGTTAGCCGGTCTCTAAATTCATACAAATGTTACGTGTGTTTATGATACAACACCAACCAACAACGCTAACATTGTCGCACAGTGAAGTCAACTGGCCACCTTTTACACACACACGTTTCTGTCAACGTTGACGGTTGAATTCGACTAACGCTGACCGATCAAGAAGATAAACATGGCAAATCAATCGTTCAACTGAACACGTGTTCTTATCATGGTGAATCGCACAGGAGCCTACAACTGAAAAAGAAATACAATGTCAAAGTAGAAATGTATCGGAGTGGATTAGTTTGTTTTGTGACGAACATTTTTTATTTTACTGTTCACAAAAAAACTTCAGTCACGCTGAGTAAAAATGTTCCGTGCACCGGACCGATTTCTCTAAACGAAAGTACGTGTGTTGTGCGGTGCACAGTTTGAATGAACGTTTATGCGGTGTAACACGCTCGATTGCGCGCGTTTTACATGTGTGAACAACCTTTTTTGCTCAACTCTTCATATCAACAAGCGTTTTGTTGTTTTTCTGTGATGCGCTTGGCGCACATTTTTTGAGTCCCTCAGTGCGCTTCCAGTTGCGGTTTGCAATCGCTGACGCATGAAGCATCTGAAGCAATACGAAGCATCTGAAGCCATGCGCGATGCTTCAGCGGAGAAGACAAATTCCGCAAGGAAAGATTTTACGAACGGAAATGCATTTGGAACTTCTGCTTTTGCTGACGCTGCTGTTGAATCTGCCTGTCGTTGTGTTTGAACGGGTTTGTATGCTGATATCGATCTAAAGTAGTGTTTTTAATCGAACGTACAGCGTGACAGAATTTCATTTCATGGAATATTTTTTATTTTATTTAATTGTTCGCGCACAATAAATTTAGTTTGTTGAATATGAATCATTCGGATGAACTATGCTGCAATCGCTGCATCAGTTTCATTCAGGTTTCATCATCAGTAGTCCGACCGTTCGATATACAGTTTCTCATCATTATCATTGTTGTTTATTCAGACCGTCTGTCTGTTATGCACTTTTATGTTTTTGTTGTTTATATATTGTATGCCACATTTTATTGGTTGTTCGTCCATCCATTCACATAGAAAATGTTCTACTATCTAAAATCGCTTTGTTTCCGTGTTCGGTCATAAAATGCCGATATTATTACAGTGGAAAGAAAAATGTTGAATTGTGTAAATTTATCACCGTCAAACAACCTGGTGGGTACGCATGCACATTGTTTTTCATTATTCATTTCTCGGCAAATTTTCTTAAATTATGAAAATGTTCACAACTATTTGAGAAACTGCAGAGAACAAAACTAATGGTGGTAATCATGAAATGATATACCGAATGTATTCGCATTTTGAGGTTTATTGCGAAAACGCTGGCGATATGTTACGTATGACAAAAAGAACATAAAAAGTCTCTATAAGCGTCCCAGATATCACCGTGAAACAGTATCACAGTGAATAAATCATTTATGCCCGTCGCATTTTTTATGAATGAAGTTGTCTCATACTTTTTAAAAGTTCACGGCACGACTGCATCAATTTTGTTATGTTTAGCGAAGTTTTACAGTTCATGCACATTAGTGTTTTGTCAACGCAATTTTTTGTCTTTTCAACTTTTTCTGTGCGCGCGTGTTTTTCGTCATCTGCATCTTCTTTTCCCATTTGAACAATCATCTTTAACGGACTGGAGCTCGCAACCCGCGCCTTCCCGCTGTGTTTGCGTCGTTGTGAACGCGCGAACTGCTGCGCCATGGTTACAGTGTGAACGAACTGTTTATTGATGATGTTTACATCTGCAGGCGGCGGTAGAAATCCACGAGGTAGAGCGAGCGGCCAATCAACCAACAACAGCAAACGGCGACCAATCAACAGCAACAATAGCACACGACCTCAACGTGGTGGTCGAAATAACCACAGCAATACATGCAGTTCGCCAACTGGTGCTAATCAGTTATATTCTAATAAACCGACCAACAATCACACTGCCGCACTTGATCAAACCAATCAAAACTCGGCAGTCTCTCTCACCAACAACACATATCGCAATCAAACCGCCCAGAACAATCGACGATTGCAGTCACAGTCACCGAGTGCAGAGTTTCCTAGCAGAAATCAAAAGCAGTCTTCCGGTGATACTCAGAGTTCAAAAAGACGAAGCAACTATAGTCAACTTGAGCATCAACATCAGCCAGCGAACAACTACAACGGATTCCAAAGTCACCATCGCCTCACAGCGCCGCACAACAACGCCAGTTACAGCGTGTTACGCCACTGTGCGTCGAGCATGAGTGCGACAGCACTGCAGTCGCAGTCGACTGAGCTGCAGCAGCAGCCGGAGTCTGCCAACATTGCCACTGGCTCACAACCATGGACGCCTGCTGACGATCGGCCGTTGTCGCCGCTGACACCGTTCACACTGAACGCACCACTGAAACAATTGGTGAGTGCAGTTGCTGATGAACACTGCTGCTTGGTGGTCGGTGCCCGTCGTGACACGACATGATGCCACTGGAAATGGCGGCGTTGTCAGTGCTCGATTTTGGGTGCTTTGATCCGCAATCTGTTAAGTGACCAGCAACGTTTTTGTTGAACAGACGTGCTCGGTTGTTAGACGCGTTTTCGTCAACGGGGATAACTTTTCGGTCTAAAACGCGTTGATCAACAAATTTTTTCAATGCAAGAGTTGACATTCAGTGATTGGTGACAAGTTTTTGGTCATGGGCGACGGTGCCGCCACCAGGGTCGCTGTTTTTCAGTGGGTAGTGTCCGTCGTCAAAGAATGTGATACTGCAGTAAAAGCCGTACTGTAATTTATCGTTTATCGGTGTTCGTCAGCATTGGATAAACAGTGAAATCGCGTAAGCGTAAACCTGGTGAAAAAATGTTCTGTGCCCACAAACAGATGTAGGTACGCTTCAAAATGTGTTCCCACTCTTTCCACAATGAAATTTCCTCCTCTACGTTGGTAAAAAATTTGCATTTTCTGTGTCTTTTACTAGAAACGATTCTTTGAATAAAAAACATTTTATCGATTAGTGAAATAACGACTTATCTTCAGTACATATCGATACTCACTGTTGCATATCATTCTAATCCCCCGACTCGATGGAACAAACCGCCACCTGCGCTAATACGTTTAGTCTACTTGTTCGCGTGCTTCAAAAATCGGCTAACTCCTTTTCAAATGCGCGTCACTTTTGACACAAAGCTGTTGACTTGATGCACAGTCAAGTGGGCACACACCGGCTACAACGCAACACATTTGCGCAAACCTGCACATCATCTGATAGATAGCATCTGTAGGTGCACGCATAACAATAATATTTAGGTGCACACACAATAGTTTTTCAACCACAAAGTTATACTTCTGCTTTGTTTCTGACAACTCAATTGAAAATGTTCAACTGATTGAATCAATGAAGTTTCCGTACTTGCCTCAGGGCGTTAAGCCTTGCTCAACTCAAACATTGAAACATTCTGCGACTGTATAACTTCCTGCCCGCTTAGCACATTCTGTTGGCATTCGTTAGTTGGGAAAAATGGAGATTTTGCACGACCAGCAACGTTGCATCCGAATGTTTCCAACAATCGCGATTTGTTTTTCAATTTGAAAGTTTTGCGCTCTTTGAAGAAGCGTTTGTCTGTGAGCGATCGTATGGGTTCACCCGATCACCTCAGCAATCGATCGTTCTGTTCCCGGTCGCCGCTGCTGCTGAGCTCGCCCGGCTCACCAAGCAGTCCGCCACCTCCGACCTTGCTGACAGTCTGCAATCACTGCCATAAAATTGTAAACAAACGCTTCCTGCGCTGCTACGATTTCTTCATAAAGTGCTGGTCTGAATACCGTGCACTCGATTAAAATTCGGTAATGTTGCACAGTCACAAACCAACGAATACGATCAAGCGCGCGCGTCACCGTGCAAGCGCATTTGGTGGTGACTTATGACTGAGAAACATTGCCGTGTGGTAACAGAAAGTGTGTCTTTAGACCAGGACTGTTTGTTCGACTTACGTATTGTTATTTTGAAATTTAGCATCACGATTCACTTCCCAGCACCAATCGATCTACGTTTTTTTTCAGGTGGACGTTCCACAAGTGGCGTGCATTTGCTCACGGCCGCGCGCACTGATCGTCTGTAAACGATGCGGCTTCGAAACACGTTAGTTCCATTTGAAGATTGTCATTGTTTTTAAGGTATTATTTTTTAGATTCTGCGTCTCAGTAGTGCGTGTGCAGACGTACAAAGGAAACTAGTTTGAATCTATATATGGCACCTCAAATCTATCCATCGATCCATCCATCCATCCATGCCCGATAACTTCATGGCCTGGCCACACAACTGAAACTTTTAAGTTTGCTGTGTGTGAGTTAGTGAACATGCGTCTGTCAGTTGTTGCCTGCAACGTGATCGCGAGAAATCTGTGTTTTCTTTTTTCTATACGTTTTCAAAGTCCGTAGGTGTTTTGGAGAGCGGGCCATCGCCATGTGGCAGATAGCATAGCTGACTGAAACTAAGTCTTTGGGGGATGGGGGGACCGGCGCGGCCGGGCCGACGGGGAAAGCCGACTTGGCTACAGCAGTCATAAATTGTTGAACACAGCCTTGGTAACACAGCCAGAAAATTTGGCAATTTTCTAAAGAGAAACAACTAAGAACGACCCATAAAACACGTCAATAATTGCCCTGTTTTACTGTTGAGACTTGAGAATGCATATTTCCTTCTATGAAATGGACAAAATTTCAACAAAACACGATTTGCGCTCTTACAGTTTACCGCATCGTTCTGAAAATAGGTAGTTTAGCTATTAACTCAGCTTGACGAGAAGCTTCGAACAAACCTAAATTGTAAATTTTTTTTTTAACAAATCCGCATTGTCCTTTTTCCCTAACCTTACCCCTAACGTACAGACAAGAGTCCAACGCGCACAAAGAGAGTGCAGCTTTGCTTTTCGTTTCTGTGCATGGTTACAGCGTGTCTTTCACTTCACTTCAGAAGGCCACGTGCTGCGTGCGTGTCCGGCGCACCCTAACCGCCAATCGCTGATGGACCTCCGCGAGTGTCCCAGCTGCCGAAGCGCGACGAGCCTCTGCGAAATTCAAACTTCTCCTGAGTCGGGATGAAAACCGGTCAAACTATGTTGAACGTTCAGTTCAGTTTTGGCACCAACATTTTATGCAAACAAACTTTTGTGCAAAAATTGAGGGTTCACAGTGTGGTACTACTGTATCGGACAGGGTGTTTTTGTGAAATTTCGCGTACACGATTTGTGGATCATGTGCTAAATAAATGTCTTGGTTGTGTTTTTTACATACACTTGTACGTTCATCGATGGTTCTTGTTATGAAACTTCGGTTCATGTGTCAATTTTGATAGCAGCATTTTTGAATGCGTGAATTATGCACGTTCACAGCGTTTTGTGGACTTGATTTGACAGAATTGCAGGAAATTGCTGCAAGCTTTGTTGGTGCGTCGAATTACATTGTAGTTGCCATATTTTGTCGTTCATTTGCCTTTGTTCGATTTGCATGCTCATAAAAACCAACACGTTAATTTTTTTGAAAATACATATGATTTGAGACTATTATGTCAAAATAACTCAAGAAACGGGAATTTCATTTTTTTCTGATTTAAAAAACTGGAATTGTCCGCAAAGTCAAGGACTAAAAAATTGACTGTTTTCGTTTCATTATTCATCATAATAATTTTCTGTGCTCAACTGCTCCAACACACAGTTTGTCAGATCTTTTGTGATTCACTTTTCAGACCCAATGTTTGAAATACGTGACATTTTTTTCAAACTTTTGAACATACTTGCTGAGGAACTGTGTACACTAGAGGCCCAATTATACACTCGCGCGCGGTGAAGCTCAGGCGTCACTTTATCACGTGAAGCTGCGGTTTTTGCTTCATGAATGTGAAGCGAAGTGACGCCGCAAGAAGTCACGCTAGTTTCATGAATGAGGCTTGAAGCGCCATTCATGGAGATTTTTAAGCGTTACTTTAAACGGCGTCACTTCGTTACACATTCATGAAGAGAAAAAACAGCGCAGCTTCAGCGCGCTTCAGCACGCGTGCTGAAGTGCACTGCTACGTGCCAGCATGAAGGATGAAGTGACGCATTGCGAAGCACTTTTTTTAGATCTGGCTATCAATTGCTGACGCCGCTTTACTTCTTCATTCATGCTGAAGCTGACGCCTGCGCTTCAGCGCGCTCGGGCCTTAACACTACTGTTAAAAAATCGATGTTACGATATATATTTTGGTGCTCCATTGATTTTGGTCGATTCATTTGTTTCTTGATAGTATTATTGGCTACAATAAAATAAAAATAAATGATTGTTTTGTAATTCGGTTTTTTACAAATTCATTTTACAACCACAAAAAAACAAAAGGCCGTAATTCAGCTGTGGATTGAATGAAAGTACATGAAGTTGGGAGCTTGCGCGTGCTTTCTTTACTGCAGGTACATGTTGTTCCAGAGCTGGCGGTTGGGGGGGGGGCGATATACACAGATAGCTGGAGCAAATTTTCCAGATAGATAGCTGCAAAATTTTGGGGGGGCGGAGGGGGCATGTGACTTGGGGGTATAGTTGTTCTAGGGGGGGGCGCTGGGGGGCATAGTTGTTCTAGGGGGAGGGGGGCGCTGGGGGCATAGTTGTTCTAGGGGGGAGGGGGCTGGAGGGGCCGTCTCCCCAAAAAATTTCGAATCAATCTCTATCAGACAGGTTTTTCGGCTCAGCTATTATCTATCTAAATTTTTTCTCAGCCAGCTGTATGTAAAAAATTTTGTCTTCGAAGACACAAAATGGTTGGCCTGTCGTACTAAATCAAACCACTGATGTTGGCAGACGTTGCCTAAACAAGCCTAAACCAAAACCTAATCCTAAAGCCTAATTCAAAGCTAACCAAACATAATCCTGACCTAATCCTAACCTAAGCCAAGCCTTTTCAAGAAGAAAGATGTCAGAACAATTGCGTTTTGAACAAGTTCTTGTTGGGGCCGGAGCGTGTGCAGGCGCGCTAGTGGATCATGAGCATGAGCATGCATGCCGATGCCGTGCGCTGCGCTTTAGTAATGAAGCTTTAGGCACAAGGGGAGTCAATTTTTGCTCGTAATTATTGAAAATTTCGCTAATTTTAGGTAAAATAAGCGTTTATACTCGATTTTTAGTGTATTTTTAGCATTATTTTGCTGTTTTTATAGCTTTTTAGCGTTTTAGCTATCTAACTATCAAATTTCAAAATTTTGACCGCCCCTCCCCCAAAGTCACTCACATGCCCCCCCCAAATTTTCCAGCCACCTACCTATCTATCTGGAAAATTTGCTCCAGCAATCTATACATAGTTGTTCTAGGGGGGGGGGCGGGGGGGGGGGGGCCGGCCCCCCCAAAAATTTTTCGAATCTATCACTATCAAACAGGTTTTTTCGGCTCAGCTATTATCTATCTAAAAAACATTTTCAGCCAGCTATCTATCTGAAAATAATTTTTGTCTTCGAAGACATAAAATAAGTCCATTTTTGACCAAAATTGACCTTTTTTGCTCGTAATTCTTAAAAATTTCGCTGATTTCAGGTAAAATACGCGTTTATACTTGATTTTTAGTGTATTTTTAGCATTATTTTGCTGTTTTTATAGCCTTTTAGCGTTTTAGCTATCTATCTATCAAATTTCAAAATTTTGACCGCCCCCCCCCCCCACCCCAAAGTCACATGGCCCTAGAGATGTAAGGGTCAAAAAAATTTTTTTTTTGTTTTTTTAAAGTAAAAAAAGAGCATTTTTTTATATTTTTTTTATTAAAATTTTTTGAAATTTTTTCTTTAATGTGCCCTGAAAATGCCGTTTTTGGCATAACTTTTCGCAAGTTCAACAAAAATTTTCTTTGACTTTACCTTGTCACTTAGTCTTCAACGCTGCAGGTGGTATTCTCAGTACCGTGGGCGGGGGGGGTGGGGGGGGTAGTGTACACCCCCCCAGAGCACCCGGGACCGTCGGGTGGGGGGGGGGTGGGCGCGGCACCGGGCCACCCCCCCTAAACCCGGGCACCCCCCCCCCCCCATCGTACCCCCCCCCCCTCGAAAATTTGGCCGACACCCCCCCCACCCCCCATGAAATTTTGTCTGGCGGACACCCCCCCCCCCCCAAATTTTCGGCACACCCTAAATTTTTTTTCGAAAATCATGATTTTTTGTCTATAAAGTCCATAATATAAGCTGAATATATGATAACTTGACCATCTTCATTGTAATTTCAACGATTTTGCAGCAAAATTTAGCGTTTTTCCTTCAAAATTTAAGCGAAAAATTATCTGGGGGGGGGGGGGGGGGGGTGGACCCCCCCACAGAAAATTTTGAAAAAATGCACCCCCCCCCAAGGGGACCCCCCTGGGGGGGGGGTCCCACGTTACCATCGGTTGGACCCCCCCCCTCACTTTTTGGTCGCCCCCCCCCCCACGGTACCATACCCCCCCTCGAAATTTTTTTTGGGCCCACGGTACTGGGTATTCTGGATTGATTTATCGACTGTTTTCAGCCTTGGTGAGTGATGATCGACTCGCGCAGAGTCGCGCATTAAAGTACTTGAGCGTCGCAAAGGCTAGTTCAACAAATTCCGATGCCGCTAAGGTGAAATAGAAGCAGAGAACTCACATTTACGCATCGTTTTTCAGGATCTCGAAAGGTCGAAATTGCACTGTCTGCCACTGCAAGCGTAACTTCGTTGGTTGCTCGTTGCTGTTTCGCCTAGGGTTGTTAAAAAAAAACAAAAATCGTCATTTTTGTTAAAAAAAATTTTTTTTTTTTAAAATTTAAAAAATCAAAGTTGTGCTAAATCAATCAGGGAGTCCGAAGAACCACATATGATATGCAAGCGCCTCCCGAATGACTCCCGTATGGCGGAACTTTGCAGATTTTGTTTTGGTGACCTCAATTACCCCTTTTCCAAACCGTCACCATGCCTCTTCTTGTGTTTTGACCTCCAAAACGTCACTAATTGTCCCCAGCTAAGCTAATGCTAAAGTGAAGACAAACATACCGCCTTGAAATTCGATCAATTCTTCTGATGGTGTCGCGACGACACGACACGAAGCAGCAACCAGACAACGTAGCGCTTGCAAACGGAGCAGCGAGCACAATCGGACGCTCTGCGAGGCGAATCGTCACCTTATCTGCATCGGAAATGGTAGGCTAAGCTTTGGGACGCTCAAAAACTTCATCGCAGATGTTGTCGAAGCCTAAAATCAGTCGGTAAAACGGCCCAAAATCGACTGCTAAAGGTTTTACGAGGTATAATCAAAGAAAATTTTTGTTGAACTTTCGAAAAATTGTGCCAAAATTGAGGTTTTCAGAGCATATTAGAAGAAAATTTTTCGATTAAAAAAAAACAAAAATGCCGATTTTTTTTTTTAAATTTTCATTTTTGTTTAACAACCCTAGTTTCGCCTCGTGTCGTCAGCATGATCACACCGGTTTGTTGTTGAACTTGTTTCCGTGTTATTTGAGGTGAATTGACAGACAAAACACGAGACGTGATGTCGTCGGTGGGAAAATGGGGTCGCCGAAACCAGGGGTTGAGATGGGGGGGGGGGGGGGGGGGTACCCCCCCCCCAACCAAGTCGACACCCCCCCCCCCCCACCCGGGCAACCCCCCCCCAAATTTTGGTCAAAATACCCCCCCCCCTCTCAAATTTAGGGGGGGGGCCGCCAGACCCCCCCCCTCCCAGCTTTCGCCCTTCCAAACCCCCCCCCCCCTACCAAATCCTGACCGTCTGACCACCCCCCCTTTGATTTTGACTTTCGATGGAGACATTTTCTCTGGTATATCTCTATATTTCTCTCATTTGTAGGTATCTATATTATATGCATGTTTGTATCTCAATATATATTGTGTTTTTTTGTATACGTACCACTTTGTTATACATTTACCACTTTGTACGTCAATGTTTTCAATACTGTACTTCAATATCAAGTCTCACCCGTGCAGCGTGTCTCGTTCGTGTAGCTTTCAGATGTCCCGACCCGAACGAAAATCAAAGCAAAATGTATGACTAGAGACTAGAGAGAGGCCTTGACTGGATGCTGTGGTTTCTAGCACTTTTATTCAACAACTTTTGGTCCGACCCCCCCCCCCCCCTAGAATTTTCGGTCTCGCTCGGGAACCCACCCCCCTCCCAACCAAATCGACCCCTACTAGCCATTTTTTGCCCAGACAATGTCATCGTTAAGAAAAAATTTTGGTCCGACCCCCCCTAGAATTTTCGGTCTCGCTCGGACCCCCCCCCCCTAGAATTTTCGGTCTCGCTCGGGAGCCCCCCCCCAACCAAGTCGACCCCCCCCCCACCCGGGACGACCCCCCCCAAATTTGGGCGGACCCCCCCCTCGGATTCGCCAAAAATCGGGCTCGACCCCTGGCCGAAACGTCTGAAAAGTCTGAAATTTTCACCCTCCTCCCATATGAGTGGGGGTCATATGGTAAGTCGGTGGCTCCTCAGATGGTGATATTCGGGCTCCCTGAAAAATTCTGAACAACTTTTATTAAAAAAAATTTAAAAAAAAATTAAAAAAAATAGAAAATTTTTTTTCTTGACATCTCTACATGGCCCCCCCCCGCGGCCCCCCCAAAATTTTCCAGCTATCTATCCATCTGGAAAGTTTGCTCCAGCTATCTATATCGCCCCCTTTAAAAAAATTAAAATTTACTTCTTTTTGTTTTTCTTTTTTCTTTTTTTTTTTTTTTTTTTTTTTTTTTTTTTTTTTTTCCCCCCCCCAACCTCTCGGCTCTGGAACAACTATGAATCTATATCGCCCCCCCCAACCCCTCGGCTCTGGAACAACTATGCGCCGACGTATTGTAAAAATCTGTTTTTCTTCAGTGAATTTGCATTTGTGAGAGCGAGATGGCTGACGAAGTATTGTTCTCAAATCCCTTAGCGCCGGTCGACGAAAAACCACCGTGAGATTTTTTATTTCTTGTTTTCGAATTTTCAATTGTCTGATTGTCTCTGCTGACTGAGCTTTGAGCTGCACACTTCACTTGGGTATTGATTTTCAAATTTTAATTGTTTTTTTCCAAAATATGGATGACGACGACAGTGACAGTCACAGTAATGTTTAAAAATCTGAATATTTTCCGACCTTTGTTGTTGTGGTTGTCTTTGATGCATTTGCTTCATGATACAGTGAACATTTTGCCAAACCGCAACCGTTGCGTAATGCGGATTTTCGAAAATTGCTCGAGACGCCACGCAGCAGTGCGGACGGACAGAGCAGCCACGGGCGGACGGCCGAGAAAAGTGGCGCGCACACTCACGCCCACGCGTACGTTGCAGGCTGATTGTTTGGGTCGGTGGATGCATTGTCGGAAACAACAAAGTCTATTTCTGATACAACAAATTGGAAGAGTTGATGATATGGTCGAATAATTTCACAACAGCATTCAAACAGAACAAAACTCGTTCTTTTCAACAATTTTATTTTAGCAAGTCACGGAGCGACGACAAACCGGAGAAGGCGCCGCGGAGAGTGAAAAAGCACAAAACGAAGAATGAGGATGAAGACGAAGAAGATCTGAAGAAGATTCTGCAAAATTATCGAGACCGGGTGTGTCGTGTGTGCACCGGTTCATCTTGTTTTTATTTTTCACGGTTCGATTTGAAATGGTGGCCGACAAACCAATTATTTTATCTCCCCGCTTCTCTGCTGTTCAGGCTGCTGAACGCCGCGTTGGTGAGAACAAGCAAACAGACGCTGAAGTGGAGCTGGTGAAACTGCAACAGGCTGGATACAGGGCGATGGGACACGACGAAGTCAGGTGGCCTCCAAATGGCATTTGCGAACAGTTTTCTTGAGGCGACACACACGACACGATTTCTAAATCGCGTGGCCGATTTTTAAGTGTCGTGTCCGGTCCGTGCGTACGTACAAAAAGACCAATTGCTAAACTAAATACCCCTTTCCAAGGTGATCCAAAAAACTACACGATAAAAATAGGCTCTGGCTCGCCAATGGGCTGGAATTTTAACCAAGCATCATGTGTAACTTTTCATTTTTTGTGTTAAAATTTCAGACGAATTCATCCATTCTATAAGGAGTGCGCAACGAAGTAGTGAAAACGCGCAGAAATTGAATTTCCGCGCCCAATACAGTACGCGGCGCTTAGTGCACGCCCACCACTCAGCGCTCAATGAGACTCAGCTTTCTGCTGTGAATTTTTTTCTTTCAAAAAGAACAATGCAATGCAGGAATCGTTTTTTGATAGTTTTGCTGGCACAATCTCTGAAATCATTGTGAAATCAATGCAGAGAACCATCATACAAATTGGTTGTTCTGTTGCAGCAGCCAAGCCACTGCTGGTGGTAGCGCGTTGTTAGACTCTTGTCTGTGCGTTCGGGGCACCGAGCCTCGCCGAGGGGTGTATAGGCACTTAATGACAGAAAAAATTGATGAGCACCCTACTCGACGGCGTTCTGTGCGCTTTTCTGGATAACCCATTGTAATTTATTGACGCGCTTATTGTTTATTTTCAGCACACTTGGTGCCGCGGAACGCCGCAAGCAGATGATTCAAGAGTCAAAGTATCTCGGTGGTGACATGGAGCACACGCATCTTGTCAAAGGACTCGATTATGCACTGCTGCAAAAGGTAAACACGGACAGGCGCTTGTGGGAGATGCGAAGCAAACTGCAAGACAAACTGCGATTGCACACGTGCAGCAGCTTTGACTTCACACACGACCGTGGCTCAACGGGGCAATCTTTCTGCAGAGTGGTCCAAAAGTAGTGGGTGCAACTTTGAATCGCTCTATTGAATTGGACCGCTAGAGCTGAAATTTTAATCGCTTACTTTGATTTTTAGCAGTTTTTTGCTGAATAAATCCGATATGAGATTGAAAAATGTTGTTTTTCGTGCAAAAATTCGTTTTTTTCGAACTTTGCTTCCGCACAGGGGCAACATTTTTTGTTTGGGCTAAAAATTGGTGAATGTCTAAGTTTGTGCTTCCTAAGTAAGCGACTAAAATTTCAGCTCAAACGGTCCAACTATTGGCAAGTTAGAGCGATTAAAAATTGCACCCACTACTACTGGACCACTCTGTGCCTTTCAAGAAGATGCATGATTGTAGGTGCGAAGCGAAATCGTGTCGAAAGAGCAAGAGGAAGATGATTTAGAGGCCGCTTACCAGACGCGCAAAAGTGAACGCGAAGAGACGGAAGCGCAGATTCGATCGCCACTAGGTCAGTGGATCATGTTACACCAAAAACACGCTACATTGGTTGCAAACTTGTTGAACGACCAGTCAGCGAGCTGAGCGCAAATACACCCAATCAGATACACAACCGAGTAATATTTTGCTGATTTGAACTTATGAATTTGTGTGATTCGTGAACATTATCTGTAGAAAATGACCAAAATTTGGCTGTGTTCAAACTTCCCAGTTTGCTAGCTAAGTCTGCTGTGTCGGCCCGGCTGGTCGAAATTGTGCCCCTCCATGTTGCCCAACTTGTTCTCATGCAAACGCTCCTGGGAACTCATAGAAGGCGTGAAGTTCCTCCACGTTTACAGTATAACTCTATAACATATCCAACTAGCTGATTGGTTGCGTGCATGCATTCTGTGCATGAATTTACGTGGAGGCTGAGTTTGGCTTGCACAGAGTGCATGCTCATGCATCCCGTGCCCACCAAGCCACCCCCAACGAGTCGGCTTTGAGTTCGCGTGTGCGTGTTTGCAGCGCGCAGCATCTACGCGTTGCTGTTCAAGGAGGCAGTGCCGACGGTGAATGAGATGTTCATGCCTCGTCGCATGGCCTACGTCATCGAGCTGGATGATGAATACGCAGAGTCGGACATCCCAACGACGTTGATACGCTCGAAACAGGACTGCCCCGTTGATGAAGTGCACGCGCGTTTTTGACATTCAAACGACACACATGCTTTGTTGGCCGATCAGTTGATCTGATTTCTGCTCTGACTAAAACACACTTTGTTGATCAATCCATCAGTCGTGTTGTTGTACAGTTTTGCAAATTGAAGTGTGTGCGCGGATTGGCTGAGCCGTATTAATCGAGAGTTCCATAAACACGTTGATAATGTTGCGCCATTTGTGTGCAGGCAAGCACGAACCTTAGCACGAATGACATGGTGATCCAGAAGCTGACGCAGGTGCTTTCGTATTTGCGAACAGACACGAAACGGAAAAAGAAAGAGCGAGGCATTGAAAAGGCAGAAGCCGCACAGCAGAAAGCCGAGGAGGTCGCAAAATTGGCCAACCAAAAGTGAGTTTTCACGAAAGGAAAGTCATGGTGTTCTCCAATGAATATGACTGAATTGATGACTCGATTCATGATGTTTTCTTGCGAATTTTAGCATCTATGAGGATGTCGCGGAGTACACACCGACAGCGAAGGGCCAGCAGACCAGCACCGATAAGGAGCGAAGTAAAAATCGGCCATCCGACAAGACATCGCGTTCGTATTTTGATGAGGTATGCGTATGGTTCAGTTTTGTGTGATTTTATTGATGCTTGCTGAAAGCTACATTTTCTGGTTTGTTTGTGTAGGGTCGCAGTCGAGAGCGAACCGAGCGCGGGTCGGTAAGAGACGAACGAAGGAAAGGCGACACGAAGCGCAAGCAAGCGGACAGCAACTCGAAAAATGAGGTTCAAATGCCTAGCGAATCAGTTCGGAGTCTCTGAAGGAGTGTTTGCCTTTTTGCAAGCGTTTGTTCATTCTCAGTCGGATGAGCGTTTGGCGCGCGGTTGGGCACCGGCAGATCTGTCACGTGAACGAGAACAAAAGACGCCGGCCACAGCTGCCGAAGACGCTGAACGACGCACAAAATCGTAAGGAGGGGGTTTGGGCTGGATTGGTTGTTTGGTGGTTGCACCACTTGCTGCACCGCCAGTCTACTTGCGTGGAAAATATTCCGAATTTTTGCTGCAGAAAACTGAAATCGAAAATCGCCGGCGACTACGATGGCTATGACGAGTGCTATCCTGGGTTGGTTTGATTGCAGTCGGATGTATTCATGGATACAATCGTTGGACGCTGTCTTTTAATGTTTGGGAGTTTGTTACAGTTTATCTAAAAAATTCTGTGTTCTTTCAGTGGTGTTCCGGATTTCGACGTGGACAGCGAGGACGAGGATTTTTCGAAAATGGATTTGGTAATTTTTTCACTTGTTTTCGTTCTCTAGATTTTGTTTCTTCATGAACAAAATGTAACAAATAAGTAATCAATTGCTAGTCAGTAATAAAACAGACACGTGAACAATGTTTCCAATCCATGGTCTCATCAGCCACTCAGATTTCTCTTCACGAGTTTTGTTTGTGCAGGGCAACAAAAAGGGTCCTGTTCGACGGTACGACTTTGAAGACGAAGAGCAATATGAGACGTACATGAGCAAACGAGAAGCGTTGCCAAAGTTAGTTTTCTGTTCTGTTCTTTTTGTTTGGTGCCTTGAGCGTCAGGCAAATGCACAAGGAAACAGGTTCCAAACCAGCAAGCTCGGTACACAGCCAGCAATGGTGTGGGTTCAGTTTACTTTTTTTACATACCGTAATTCTTCTAGTTTCTAAATTGTTTTACATCACTTGTCGTTTACTAGAGCTGCCTTTCAATACGGCGTCAAAATGAACGACGGGCGAAAGACGCGCAAAACTGGGCCTGGACGATCGGAGCGGGACGAAAAGCAAAAACTGGACAGACAATGGAACCAGATCAGCCAGGTCTGATTGTTGTTGTTTGGTGGATTCATTGTGTAGAATCAAAGCGATCTTATTTTGTTTTTAGAACACCCTTTTTTAAATTTTAATTTTGTGTTCACTTCAGATTCTGTCAAAGCGTAAAGAAGGCGCTGAAAGGTGAGAAAAGTGCAGCCTCGGCAAGTTTACATAAGCAGAAAGTTGTTATTTAGGTGAGAATTAGTCGTCAAAATTGTTTTCATAAACATTTCAGCGGTGGTGGAGACGCGAAGAAGGCAAAACATTAGTGATGTTCCTTCAGTGACTGTTGAATTTTATTTCTCGTGTTTTTGTAAAAAAAATAGTGCTTAAATAAACGTACAACATCGACCAGTGAGTGATGAATTTCGCAGTTACATGTTTCACTGTCGTTTGGAATGCGGTTAACGGCCGCGAGACATGTTGCCTTACTTTGCTTGCATTGACTGCGATGCGATCAATCAGCACATCAAGTGTTTGTTCAAAGCATAGCCGTGTGGCGGGACAGATGCTTGCAGGGTGCTGCTGTTGACGCCGCACCCTGCTCCAGCACACCGTCTCACGGGTATGGTTTTGGATTTGTTCAAATATACGACTAATGGCGATTTTGGCCCCATGAGCCAAAAGTTTTTATTACAGAGTATTTATTTACTATGAGCAACAGTGAAAGCACCCCGGTGAAATGGACAGATGGCTGCTATTTGTTAGAAGTGAAACCGCAGGCCGCTGACGATGCGTTGCTCTTCATCGACTGCCCGCTGATTGGTCAGCAAACGTGAGTTAGAAAATGCGCACTTCAGACAGCAAGAGAGTCTACATTTGTGGCACAATAGCTGGTGTGATCAGTTTTGACGTCGGCTCATCTAAGGTTCAGTACAATTACATTGCAAATCAGATGAGACCCGCTGATTGGCTAAGTCATTGTTGTTCAGCGAACTAGCCTGCCTCAGCTGCACTGCATTGGCATTTTGCACGCAGTCATCGCAACGAGCTCGTGAAGGTGCACGACGGTCACATTGAGCTCGGCCCGTCGCGCTCGGATCGTCGCGAGATCGACCTGAACTCTGGTGGTCGCCAACGGGCGCAGTTGCACGCGGACGTTTGTGTACGGCCGGACACGGTCCGCAACGTGGCCTGGGCGGACGACGAGCGCGTGCTCACGTGCAGGGTCGCCACGCAGATGGCGCTCGGTGGGGCGGGGCTTGCTGTTGTGTCACACCGATCAGGCACCACGTTCACTGACGACAATTGTGGCACGCTGATTGGCTGCGGCGTGTTACGCTGGCGAAGCTCAATGTCACAAAAGGCGGTTATCAGCCAAAAACGTGAACTCGAGCGGCCCGTACCAACCACTGATCCACGTTTACACGTTCATCTCATTTTCAGAATACAAATCGCCCGGTAAAATCGCGGCTGGTCTGACGGCCGCCAAAATCGACGCGCTCTGTCAGGAGGGCGGTGTGCGAGTGGTCAACTGCGTGCTCTGTGGCGAGCCGCTGGTCGCTGAAAACAGGTGACTTCCACAAAAGGACGCGTGCTTTTGTGCGTGTTTTGGAGGAACTTGCCCGGAAGTGACACAGGTGCATGCTGCTTGGTGGTAGCCCTTGAATCTGTCGTTCGCACCAAGCAAGTTCAGTGAGCGACTGTCGTCTGCGAGCATGCAGCCTCGTGAGTCGCGTTCACTGTTGCTTGCAGCCTCGCAGAGTGCATCGCCTTGCCGTGCGATGACTGGCTGTCCGCGATGGAGTCCATGGACGTGTTCTGTGCGTACACGACACGCGCTGCGTCGCTCGCACACGCGCAAGTGCCTGAAACAAGCGCACCGACACACTCGCCAGCGGTCGTCACTTCGCCCGGACAGTTCTTACCGCGCCCCGGGCAATGTAGCGTTGCCGACTCGTACTTCCTGTTGCATCACGGCTCGGCTCGAAATCTAACGGTTGATAAACAGAGCAAAGCGCTGCAGTGTGAGAACTGCTTTGGTGACATCGGACGACTCTTCAGTGGTACGACATCTGTGTTGATGGACAGTTGAAATGTGACACTGATTTGTTGTGTGGCGATTACGTTGCCAAACATGCGCAACACTGCAACAGCGACCAATGTGCATGCGTTTGCAGGGCGCACAGCAATCTACCAGTTGTATCATGTGGCTGCCACTCTGCAACGCGCTGAGCCTCCATCGAAACCGTTTCTGGAAGATCGGTAAAACCTGGAAATTCAACGCGAATAGCCGGCATTTTGATTTTATCAATTTAACATTCATCTGAAGTTGACAAAGAATTCTATTCGCGGTGTTTGCAGCTTCGTGAACACGGAGCGTTTCTTCGCGTGGTCGCTGACGAGCAACTGCGAGCAAATGGCCTCCATGAAATTCTTGATTCGTTCCTTTGACAAACAGCCGCATCTTTTGGTTCGTCATTGATGGGGTTGCCATGGGAAATAAAAACCTTTTTTCAAAATAGATTTTTTCTAGTTTTATACCGCGAAAACAAAAAAAAAACAGTTTTTTAGCTTAAATTTTTAGAACTTTACGTACTTCAAAATTATCGTACATTATATTACATGTAGCAAGACTGAAAAATGAACTGTGTGAATTTGTGAATATCAGATTTACTTCTTCACACTTTCAAATACCAATTAAAACGCACGTAAAACCGGTTTTTTCCTGGCCATATAAAAACCGGTTTTTGACCAACCCTAGTCATTATTCAAGCTGCAATTCTTTTCAGCCCGCTTTCTATCAGTGTAGTCGATATGCCGTTGGAGTGTGCATTTGTGTAACCGGAACACGGATAAGGAATTTCAAAAAATAGCAGTTTCGGAGTTGAGCGCCGGTTTTGCAGATTTGGCTGCTTGATTCGTACTCGGTGTTTGTGTTTGGCCGACTGGCCGGGGGCAACGCGCAGCCACTCGCCTGTGCCCCGATGTCAGTGCTGAAACTCATGTACAAGGTGAGGCGCACTGGGCAGATTGGAGAAACACAAGCTGTGTAACCGTGTTGCCGAACAGATCGCTGCTACGCGAAAAAGAAATGGACGGCATCTGTCTGTGTTGGACCAATTTAGTGCAAACTTTGTGTATGCAATCAAACACATGCATGGCAGCCGTTTAGCCAATCATTAGCGGGCTGGGTGTTTTTATCCAAATGATCTCACCAAACCAACAAACCAGTGTGCATTCAAACATGCGATTCATCTGGCTAATATATACAACTGGCTGATTGGTTGGTCGCACACACGTGTAGTGATGCATTGCGTTCTGCGCAGGCATTGCTGTCGTGGCGGAGTTTAGTTTGCACAAATTGCATGCATCAGCCTGCACGTGTGTGCAACCAACCAATCAGCCAGTTGTATATATTAGCCAGGTGGACTGTAAATTACAATTAAAATTGTGAATGAACACTTACGATATGTATTATTAGTTTGTTTGGTGGCGCAGCTGCTGCGAGGTGCCGTTTCAGGTGTATGATGCGCAGTCGGCACTGAACGACCCCCGTGCGAGCGGCCAGGACGCGAGCGTCTCCGTGCTTTGGCTGCCAAAGTGCGCGTGCCACCAACTGACACGGCTGTTGGTCGACAGCAGCATGTTCCTGCCGCCTGCCTGTCGCACCATTGGACAGTTTTATGTGCGTCACCGCGATTTCGCGCACTCTCAGTGTTCAACCATGTTTGCACCTGGAAAATCCGTTCAAGATTGCTGATTATTGGACTAATTCTTCCTTCTGTTACGCAATACCCATTTTTTCAGGTTGGCTTTCTGCGGTTGTCGAAAGAGACAGTTTGCAGTTGATATTTTGGAAGTTGCTGCATTCTTGTTGGTCAAACGTGCTGCTATTTGATTGCTAGTGTTAATATTGGTTGTGGAATTTATAGAAAAACATATCATTCCGATTCCGCTTGGCATCGTATCGTAGATAAAAAATCCTCAACTGACATTTTTAGGCCGAAATATAAACAAATCGAAAATTTATGAAAACTTCAGATTATTGGTGTGTTATCTTAATTTATCTCAGCTTCTAGCGACGGGTTTTATTTCTACTGCTGTGTTAAACAAACGGTGTTCAAATACAGTTGATCTTGATCAGTTTGTCAATAAAATGTTTTTTTCGGGAAAGCAGTGCAAGTTATTGCTGATTTGTTGTTACCGAAACAAGAACCGTTGCTGTTCTTCATATCAGAAACCTGATGAATTTAAAACTATGGACTTCAAAAACCCTTCAGACACAAAAAATCTGCAGAAAATGTAAACAATGTTCAGCGGAACAACAGTATCGATTGTGCCAGTTGGCATCGGACGCGCCCGCCGTGACGTGATTGAAGGACAGTTGCGCAAAAACGGAGCTGAAGTTGTGCACCAGTCCGCAAGTGAGACGCTTTCAGCGCATCCGGCAGACACGTCGCAGCCAAGCACAGAAAAACTGCTTCTGATCGAAAGTGCGGTCGAAGCAGAACAGCTGCCTCAGCTGTATCCCAGGTTACTTGGAAAATCTGAGGATAAAAGCGGTCGTCGAAAATGGCAGGTAGCCCGAATCAGCTGGGCGACTGATTCCGTGAGAGCCGGCACACGACTGCCGCTTGACGGGTATCTCGTTGAAGTTGCCGTCTGCGCGCGTGCTGCCGAACCGGAAATGCCTGACGATAAAACTGAGGACGACAATCAAAAGTGTGAACAAAACGAAGGAGGAGCGAAAGCTGACGACACGAGCGAGCCATCGGCGAAGCGACCAAGAAAACGATTTGTGTGCGAGGCATCGAGTGTGGCAATGACTGGCAAAGATGAGTGGTCAAAACAAGATTCCGTGAAAGAAGACGATGTCAACCAACGTATCATTGCCGAGTTGCGCGTTTTGGCGGATGGTAAGAAAAAGTGGTTTTATTCCGAAACTAGCAACAAATGTCAGGCGCTGATTGGTAGCCATGTTTGAATCATTTAATTACATTTTGCCAGTAACTCTCATTCAAATCAGGTGCTTCCAACGTTCAGGTTGCTATGGATTTTTGAACATTTACAGCGGAATTCAATTTGTTTTCATGTTACACATCAACGAACGACAAATGGAGGGCATTGTCTTACGAAAAAGCGATCAAACAAATCGAATACCTCGATAAACCGATTAGGAGCCGAGAAGATGTTGCCAAACTTCGAGGAATCGGCCAACGATTAACGGAGAAAATTGTTGAGATCGTCAACAGTGGCCATTTGCGGAAAGCTGATGAATTCAGGCGGGATGAAAAAATGCAAACGATGCGCTTGTTTACGAACATTTGGGGCGTGGGACCGATCACTGCAGAACAGTGGTACTCAATGGTTAGCTCAAATGTACAGATTGATTCATCGACTGATTAGAATGCAACAATACTGACTGCTTGATTACAACATTGGTCTGTTGGTCAAGCTTTGTCTAATGTGTGTAACACATAAAGCCAGTGTGGATATTTCATTCAACTTGTATTTATTTTATTTGAGTTTCCAATGCTTTTCAGGGTCTTCGAACACTTACCGATGTTCGAGAGAAGGCGAACCTGAACAAGCAGCAAGAGATTGGACTGCGGTATTACGACGAGCTTTTGGATCGCATGCCGTATGAGGAAGCGGCTGAAATCGCAAACACGGTGCGACACTTTTGTTATGCCGCAAACCTCTGCTGGACCTGTATCTCTCCACAGCAAATGGTTGATTGATTGATTAAACGGCTGTCATGACATGATGATGAAACCTGTGTTGGCATACAAAGACTTGTGGTTTGTGGTTCCGTCAACCACGGCTTCCCACGATCCCCATTATTTGACCACTGTTGAACACAAAGTTTTCAACTGTAAAACTTGTCAGGTGATCTCAACGGTGGAGTCGCTTGTGCCTGGTGTGATCTGCGAGGCGTGTGGCAGCTTGCGCCGTGCCAAGTCAACCTGTGGCGACGTGGACATTCTCGTGACGCACAAAGACGGCAGCTCGCACAATTGCCTGTCAACGGTGGTGCAACGGCTCGCCAAACATGGTAGCGTTCTCATTGTTGTCACTGGCGTCTTGTGTTTTTTTCGAATGCTGCGAATAATCACCGAGTTTGCCATCATTCTAGTTGGTCATTTTGGGCGTGTGTGCGACCAATCAGCGCGTTCAGAGTTCAAATGTGGCCGATCTGATAAACGGCCCGTTTGAAGTGGTTTTACTGGAACCGAGACGGTTTCGGTTTTTTCTGCTTCAGGATTTTTGACGGACCACCTGGTCAGTTGTGCTGAGGACGAGCACCAGCGGAAGTACATGGGCATTTGCAAATTGCCTGGCGAATCACGCAAGGTACAGTTTGAGGTACACTTTGTTTTGTGGGAGCAGTGAACCTGACGTACGATTTGTGTGCCTGTGCATGCCAAACCCTGGCGTTTGTGATTTCGAATTGTGTTTTTCTGTGCATTCAGCACCGCCGCCTGGACATCATCACAGTGCCCTACGACGAATACGCGACCTCGCTGATTTATTTCACGGGCAGCGCCCATTTCACCAGGAGCATTTACGCAAAGGCAAAGGCGATGGGCATGCGTCTGAATCATCACGGCCTACGCGGCGGCATCGTGCGACAGGTCACGCGACCGCAGTCGCTTTCTCACTTGCGAACATGGCCCGCTTATCAACGCGTTAATTTTTAGAAAACATCACGTTTGATAGTTGAAAATAATCGTGAACAGTTTTTTTTTCAGGCCGGTGAAAAATTGAACGATGGTTATCTGATTGAAACGCCCACAGAACAGTCGGTGTTTGAGGCGCTTGGTCTTGAGTACAGAACACCGGCGCAGAGAGACCATCCGTGACTGTGCGTTACTAATGCGATGCACTTACGTCAGATTTTCGTATGCTATTTCGGCCGTGTTTCTCCTAGTTTTCAGATCTAACCTGCTTAACTGTTGTGTCTGTGAAATTTTTGTTTGTATTTTTTTTCAAAAACGAACCGTTTTTGTTCACACTTCACATGTCATCTGTGATAGTTACCGTCATGGTTGTCAATCTGAATGGCTGTGTTGTTTATAGTGGGTTTAGTCGTGGTTATGCGGTATTGCTGTTCGGTTTCATATTTTACATTTATCCATTCAATGACCTTTTATCGCAACGAATATAAAGAATTTCGTGTGAATGGTTTTGTTTTGTTTGAAACGTTTGAAGAGGTATTGGTGCTTCAGTCAATTGATATCAATCAGCTATTTGCTCTTCAGTTCTGTTTCGTACGTCACAAATCATCAAACTATTTACTCTTTAACTTGATTTGCAGGCTTGATTGAGAAACGATGGCAAAAGTAATTCGAGGTAAAATTTAGTTTCTTCTTGTTTGTTTTAGTTTAACGAACAGTTCTGATTGGCATTTCTACCGTATTACCTCTATTAAACCCCCCCCCAAAATTAAACCCCCCCCCAAAAAAACCCCCCCCCCCGCGACGAATCCCAAACACCCCCCCCCCCAAAAATGGGCCCCTGGGGGGTGGGGAAACTGTGCGCACCACACCACAAAAAAAAACAACGAATAAAGGGGTGGGGGGGGGGGGGGGGGAGGGAGGGAGGAGGGGCGCCACCAGAAGGCAATGAGGGAATGGTTGGTTGGTTACTCCATTAAAAGGGGTGGTGTAGAAGGGGTGTGGTGGGGGGGGGGCTGTTCCGCGCCCTCCCGCGGCCGTGGGTGGCTTCTCCCCCCCCCCCCCCCACACCCCCCCCCACCACCCCCCACCCCCACCCCACCCCCAACCCCCCCCCCCTGAAGAAATAAACCCCCATGGGGGTTTATTAGAGGTAATACGGTATTTTGCGAAGCGCAATACTGCCAGTGCCACCCACACGAATCTGATTGATCCATGTTTTCTTGCGACAGCCTGTTGGGTGTACAAACCACTGCACCGGTACACGTTCCTTCCAATTCGCAACGAAGGCCTCAAACCATTCGATTACAAATCGGCCGGTGCCATGCCCGATGACTTTCCGGATCGGCTACCAAAGGAAGACCGACCGAAGCTGTGGGCCGTCTGGATTTGGAAGGCGACAATGGTTGGAGAGAAATACTGGAGTGAAGACGCGCTCAGGCAATTGTTTGGCGACGATTGGCAGGTGACAAAGCACTGTGAGGCTGAATGGGGTGTTGGATAATTATGAACATCTTGGTTGCTTGATTCACTGTTTGATCACGTATGCTGCTATTGACGAAAGACGAGCAATCGTGATATGACGAAAATATATCTTGCCAGTGTAAATAATGTCCCCAAAAAAAGTAATTCATCGCCGTCAAAATGTCACGCTGTCGTATTTCTAGCTAGCCTTGCCTGCCCAGCATGCGTGATATCAAAAGCGTCAAACAAACTGTTCAAGTGAGCATGATGCGTTTCGCTTGACACAGGCCGGTCAGTTGTACGTGTTCAAGAACGTGCCGCACGTGAACGAGTGTCTGTGGCGTGTGAAGCACCTGATCGAGCTGCGTCCGGTGACGTTCCCGCACGGCGAACCAACAGCGCACGACATTCACCACACACGACTCCTGCCGGACGGTACGTGCCACGTCGACAAGCGATTACAAAACGAACGACAGTCGTTGCGAACGGCGGAGCAGCAGGCGTTGCACGCTGGCGAACTGGTGGCCGATCAACAGTGGAGACGCACGCGCTTTGCGCCGACCGACTATGGCACGCACGCGGTACGAAGGTGGCACGCGTGCGAGCAGCTGGAGGAGGACGCCGGCTGGGCGGACGAGCACGTCAGCAGATTGTAGTGACTGCACAACGCTGCACGCAACTGCAACGCTCCGTCACAGCAAACTGCAGTGACCGACTCAAAACGTGTGTTTTTGTGTTCGCAGGTGTTCTTCGTTTGTTACTGATGTTAAGTTAGCGTCTCCTGTTTTCTTTTATATTGTTCGATTCTTATTATGCAGAAAATGAAATAAAAATCCGTTTTCAGAGGATTGCTTGTATATGTTGCCATTAGTGTTGCGGCGGTAAGTGACGGTACGGTTCAGGTACAGACGTTTATTACGGTACGGTACCCGGTTATTTCAGAGGCGTAACAAATTGGTACGGTGACAAAACAATGTGCAAGAACAAGTGCCACATAATGAGAATGAAGGTTTTACAGCAAAAAAAAGTTGGACAGACAGACAAATAGAAAAGCGCATTTATTCATCCGCTTTGCCGGAACACATAGAGGCAAGAAAACTTGATTGAGCAAAAATCAATTGCTCCTCTTTCCTACCAACTGGACGATTACTGAAATGTGACTCACAATGACGGAAAATTTCGTTACAAAGGATTGCTTACAGCTTGCGGACTGAGCTAATTGGTTGTTTTTATCATTTTTGACAACAATTTAAACAACTTGCGCCACGTCACAACTTTTACGGACAATTTTAATTGAGAGATTGACCTTTTCGTTGCGTCGTTTAATCGTTTAATTATAGTGCCCCAAACCTATATAAACCAGCTGATAGTGCTCGATATTTCGTTCAACATTTTTCGTCAGCAACTTAACAGCTATCGTCAACTCATCAACAAAATCATCATGTCCATCCCACGCGTGCTCCACTGCTGCGTCGTTTTGCTGGTGCTGTTGTGCTTCAATCGAAGGATTTGCGGGTCAGTTTAAAGTATGTATGTGTAAACCTGTTACTTTCCGCTGAATACTACGCATGCGACACTTGCGAATTACAGTAAGAAGAACGAATCTGGCTTGGCTGAACTCAAACACCCCATTTGTGGCTAGACATGTTTTCTAGCAACTCTATTCCCGTTCCTTTATTCGCGAGCTCTGAACTGATCGAATAAAAGTGACAGTGTCAAACACGCATACTGCAGTTATTATTCATTGGGAAGTTTTCGTCGTTGTGATGCTGGTGCTAATTTATAAATCACGAGTATAATAATTCATAACCCTTTTCTCGCGAGAAATGACGCTATTTGTTTCTACGCTTTTTGTTTTCTTCACTTTTGCGCGATTCTTTTCCTTTCAGAGCGCTCAAGTGTTACGAAGGGGAGGTGGAGAAGGGGTGTCCGTTTGATTACGGTTGTAAAACGGTTTGCTTCCAATGCTTTAATTTCCATTGTATAATGAATGTGATAGTTTTTTAGGACATTATGTATAATGTGTAATTATTTTTCTTTTATTCCAGACCGTGATTTTTGTTGACGTGAAAAATGCTAAATTGGAAGGCGAGAAGCATTCCACTGTCCTTATCGAAAAGCAGTGCTATAATGGCCCGCCGGAGCCAAAGTGCGGCAATTGCACCAAGCGCGATTTTAACCTTGCCGAAACGACAAATCTTGTGATGAAAATGCTGACGAGAGACTGGAGTGTGCAAGGCAACGGGAAGGGATACGAGTGCTGCTGCAAGTCGGACCTCTGCAATAAAAAGGGCAACGGTAAATGATCGGCCTCGGCCTGATCTGAGCACCTGCACCTGCACCCGCTTTTTACAATGTCTGTTTGCGTGTTCAGTTGCGTAAACGTTTTCCATCATTGCAGAGATGCCAGCTGATTATAAAGGGGAATCGGTGAAGTTGCCGCCGCTTCCTGTGCCGCCAACGACCACGAGGAAGCCAAAGGTTTTTGGTGAAGGTATTATAGATGAGGTGCCGGCGACGAGCGTCGCTGGGCAAATGTCTGCGTCTGTGGTGTTCGTGGGCGGCTGTCTCCTCTTGACGTTCACATTGTGATTTCATTGATTCATTGTGTCCGTTCTATGAACTAATTTCGGAATAACCGCTACGGCGTACGGTTCGTGTAAAACTTTCACTAGTTAGTTACCATATACATACCGTATTACCTCCAATAAACCCCTGGGGATTAATACGTCAGCGACTTTTAGGGGTGGGGGTTTATTGGTGGGGGGGGGGGGGTTACTTACAAACAAATTCTAGGGGTGGGGGTTTATTGAAAAATGGCAAAAATACCTTGCATGGCAGGCAAGAAAGTCGCAGAAACTTCTACTATACATAGAAATTTTCTTTTATAACAGCCTTTTGTGATGAAATTACCATTAACTCATCCATTTGGGGCCGTTGGTAGCACAATTTCATCATTTTCACTGCATCCAGTTACTGAATTCGCTGGGAATGTGTTTCAAACAGGTTTCCAATAATCCCCCATGGGGGATTATTTGTGGTGGGGATTATTCGGAAACTTGTCGTGGGGGTGGGGGTTTATTGGTAGGGGGATTAATGGTGGGGGGGTTTAATGGGGGTAATACGGTATATCACACATGTGCTCTGAAAAACTGTTTTGAGCTAATGATTTAATTATAAAAACAGCTGCAGCTGATATCGTGCAACCGACAACCACTGATCAGTTGAGTATCCGTGATCTTGATTATGATTATCTTTGATTTTGGCTCTCTGCATACGTCAGGTATAAACGGGCCTTAAGCAGTTTCATGCTTAACGCGGGAATTCAAAATTGATGGACTGCCCGTAACCCTGAGATACGGCTAAATCATGGCATGCCCCCCGCCCCACCCCAAATTTTTGCAGCTATCTATTGTGGATTTATTCAAACGTGTCCGACCTAAATTCAGACGTCATTTGCGTTAAAAATGCCCGTTTGTCAAAGTACAGGCACTAAAATGTCAGTTTGGTGTGACTGATTCGACATTCACCATTTGTTTACAGGAAGAAATCGGCTAAACGGAAAGTCTGGTTGGCTGTGAATGGCAAGCGCATGTTTAGCGGCACATGACGTCATTTCAGTGGGACACGTTTAAAAAAATAAGTCATAGATATACAGGGTGGGCCAAAAAAGGTTCCATTTTCAAACTGCTGTCACTAGTTGGTGTTTCAATATTATGAGCTAAAATTTTCAGCATTGATGAAATGCCATTTTACTGACAAAAATTTTTCTCCGATATATAATTCCTAGCTTTCACTGTGGCAGATTTTCTAAAAAGCTCGAAAAATCAACAAATTGACTGAAATGAGTGCAAGAAAAAATTACCTTAAAAAATTATCAAGATGCTTGCCTTTGGCTTGCCTACTCATGGTGTCTTACACTTCTCTGGTATTATGCCGTGCACTGCAGAATAAAACTGACTGACTGACTGACTGACTGAAGAAATCTATGATATCTATAATATCTATATCGGCTTCTCAAACCCCCAGCTCTGGAACAACTACTGGCCGACAAAGATAGGTGCATTCGAACCGCGCTGACGCGCTGAGTTCCAATATTGCACTTTTAGAACCAAATAAGGCTGTTTTTGTTTTTAAAATTGGCAAAAACTTTTTTGAAAATTAGCCTCCGACGTCAATTTGGGCCTACCTTTTGCAGCATGTGGATCCAAACCCAGGTCGTGTTTTTCTTCCAAATGATTTTTCTATTTTTTGACAGTAATTTTTTGAATACTTCAGATAGATAAAAACGCATTGGTTCACGTTGTTGTTGATAGACAACGCCGCACTTCTTCGAGACGACAAATCGGCAACAGGCAAGAGTTGACAAGCAGTTTTCTTCACAATTGAAGCGTAAAAACCAGATATTTTACTGCTGTTCAGTCCATTAACATGCTCATGAAACCAATTGCAGAAGCTTCACGTTTCGCCATCTGTCTGATCTGAGTACCCATGCTGCAGGGCGCAGTCTCGCTGACTGTCGCACGAAAATCCCGGTTGCACGCAGAACCGGCCATCGGGACAACAATTGCCGTTTGCGTAAGGACAACACGCGTACGTGCGCCCGTCTGACGTTAAGCAGCAGCGTTGTGTGTCCGTGCATTGCGAGCAGTCGGGACAAACCTGGACACCGGTGCTCAATCGCTGAAACTACACAAAGTCGCTTGGCGAAATCGGGCACCGACTCGCATTTTTTGTAGTTATACAGCCTGTCCCTTTCCTAGGGAAGAAAAAATGCAAAAACTAACTCGATCATTTTCACATCAGTACCGAAGATGACGGATATTTTTAGGTAGGGCAAGGGTTAGGGTTCGAAAGAAAGTGAAAATTCCAATTTTTTTAAATTAAAATTTTCCCAAATTTTTTTTAATTTAAAAAATTTCCCAAAATGCCGGAGGAAAAATGGTCGACAAAAATAGGTGCAGTCGAACCGCGCTGACGCTTAAAATTGGCAAAAACTTTCATGAAAATTTACGTGAGGATGCCGCTTCCGTCAAACCGCCCGTTCTTGTTTACAGTTCTGCGGACACATAATTGAATATTGTTTAGAAATTTTTTTTTCTCTATCACACTCATCAGAACTCTCAAATTAAAACTAGAAAACGCTTGCCCACGCGTCTCCTGCTTGTTGTCTGAATGAAACAATGAAAAAATGCTCGCTTCTAATAATGTGTTTTTCTGCTTTCAGGCTTTGTTTCGGCCGTTCTATTTTCAGAGAATGTGTTTTGTCTGTGGAATGGATCATGCTTGTGTGAACGTGGATATCAAGATTACGCACAGCGACGTTTTGTTTTGTTTTGTATTTGTCGTACCAGTTTTGTTTGTGTTTGATCGTTATTGGTAAGATGGTTTCAGTTCACTTTTTATTCCGTCTATTCCCTGAACGTTGTGACCTTGTGTGTACTGATCTCTGTCGCGCTGACATCAAATGTGATCAATGTTCTGTTTTGTTTCAATTAAAATTTACATTTTACCACAAGACATACTAGCCATTGTGACGAATGTTCGTGTTATTCGTGTAGTTTATTCGGATATCTTTGTCGGCATAGTTTTTCACACATGAATTACATGAGATTACGTGTTGCGTTTGGCATGATTTACTTGATCTTGAACTGTTTTGAACGATTAGGTAAATTTTTGTTTGAAACTCAGTATTTGCGTCGAGTTTTTTTTGTGTCAGTGTTGACGTGGTTCTGTTTTGATGTGATTGGTGAGACACATTTTGTTGAAACAGGAGCAGCTTGTTTTCGTTTTCGTCTTGCCCGTGGTCTCTTTTCTTTTGATGTCAATGTTTCGTGATGCAATGTTTATTAACTGATACATTATCTTAAAAAAACCTCAATTATATTTTTAATATTTGCGCCGCTGTTAGCGGTAGAATAAAATTGAATGAATGAATCAGAAGAATGGATCGAATTTCAAGGCGGTATGTTTGTCTTCACTTCAGCATTAGTTTAGCTGGGGACAATTAGTGACGTTTTGGAGGTCAAAACACAAGAAGAGGCATGGTGACGGTTTGGAAAAGGGGTAATTGAGGTCACCAAAACAAAATCTGCAAAGTTCCGCCATACGGGAGTCATTCGGGAGGCGTTTGCATATCATATGTGGTTCTTCGGACTCCCTGATTGATTTAGCACAACTTTGATTTTTGAAATTAAAAAAAACAAAAATGGCGATTTTTGTTTTTTTAACAACCCTAGGAGGGTGAAAATTTCAGATTTGGCTTCGGCGATCCCATTTTTCCACCGACGACATCGTGCCTCGTGTTTTGTCTCTCAATTTCCTTCAAATAACAAACAAGCAACTCACCGGTGTGATGGAACTGACGACGACTGACGACACGAGTCGATCATGTCTCACCAAGGCTAAAAAAAGTCGATAAATCGATCCAGAATACCACCTGCAGAGTTGAAGACTATGTCACAAAGTAAAGTCGAAGAAAAGTCGAGAATGTTGGTTCGTTGAGGGAGGTTGATGGTTGAGGGATGCAAATCTAGGCATTCTTGAAGAAAAGCGGGGACTGAATGATTGATAATGCGGCTCCCCCGCTCCCATATGCCAAAAATAAGGGAAACAAAACCGAAAACTAACACGCATTTTTGATATTATTATTATTGAAAAACCTGAAAAAAATTTGAAAAAAACAAAAAAAATTTCGAAAAATTTGAAAAATAAAATTTAAAAAAAAGCTTTTTACTTTAAAAAAAATAAAAAAATTTTTTTTAAGCTTACATCTCTAGGTGTGCCTTCTCGGTGAGGGGGGTGCACGGGCAGAAAATTTTCCTGAGGGGGGTGCACTTAGGGTTGTTAAACAAAAATGAAAATTTAAAAAAAAAAAAAGTGATTAAAAAAAAACAAAAATGCCGATTTTTTTTTTTAAATTCGAATTTTTTTCTCTAATATGCTCTGAAAACCTCAATTTTGGCACAATTTTTCGAAAGTTCAACAAAAATTTTCTTTGATTATACCTCGTAAAACCTTTAGCAGTCGATTTTGGGCCGTTTTACCGACTGATTTTAGGCTTCGACAACATCTGCGATGAAGTTTTTGAGCGTCCCAAAGCTTAGCCTACCATTTCCGATGCAGATAAGGTGACGATTCGCCTCGCAGAGCGTCCGATTGTGCTCGCTGCTCCGTTTGCAAGCGCTACGTTACGATGTAACGATGTAACGATGTAACGTTTATCGTACCAAGGTAGTCACACGATGCCGAAGCATCGAAATAGGTAATACCCGTTAGTACAAAATACAATGAAACAATCAATAACATCACGCATTAACCACCACACGAACAAAACACGATGAACTGACTGAGCTGACTGAGCTGAGGTTGTCTGGTTTCTGCTTCGTGTCGTGTCGTCGCGACACCATCAGAAGAATTGATCGAATTTCAAGGCGGTATGTTTGTCTTCACTTTAGCATTAGCTTAGCTGGGGACAATTAGTGACGTTTTGGAGGTCAAAACACAAGAAGAGGCATGGTGACGGTTTGGAAAAGGGGTAATTGAGGTCACCAAAACAAAATCTGCAAAGTTCCGCCATACGGGAGTCATTCGGGAGGCGCTTGCATATCATATGTGGTTCTTCGGACTCCCTGATTGATTTAGCACAACTTTGATTTTTAAAATTTTTTTTTCAAAAATTTTTTTTTTTTTAAACAAAAATGACGATTTTTGTTTTTTTTAACAACCCTAGGTGCACTGCACTGGCTGAACATGGTCTAGCTGAACCCAGCTCGACGAGACGCTTCGAACAAACCTCTAACTTGTAAAAAAATTTGATTTTTTTAATTAAAAAAATTTGGATTTCCCCCCAAAACACTAGGGGACAGTGATTGCGTTTGCATTTGTTGTTATTTGCTCGTAATTCTTGAAAATTTTGCTAATTTTAGGTAAAATACTCGTTTTTACTTGATTTTTAGTCTATTTTTAGCATTATTTTGCTGTTTTTATAGCTTTTTAGCGTTTTAGCTATCGCTTACCTTTATACTTTTACCGCTATACTTTTAGTTTTACCGTGGCGTAGCGGTAGAACTTCGGCCTACAGTTCTGTAGGTACGGGGTTCGAACCTCGCTGTGGACAAGACATACTCGTGGAAAATTAGAGTGACCAATGAACATCTAATGGTCTATTCCCTCCTGAGCCGAGGGTAAAATTGGGCTCGGGGCAGTATTGCCCGTCTCCGCCGGAGTTTGGTACCTTCGGGTTTCCGGAACCGGCGCGCGTACAAATAAATTAAAAATTAAATTAATCTATCAAATTTCAAAATTTTGACCGCCCCCCCCCGCCCCAAAGTCACATCGCCCCCCCCCCAAAATTTTCCACCAAAATTTTCCAGCTATCTATCTATCTGGAAATTTTGCTCCAACTATTTACATGTTACATCGGCCTCCCTCCAACCCCTCGGCTCTGGAACAACTATGCCCTGACCCTGACCCTAGGTACCCCACCCTCCCTCATCTTCGATACTGCATCAAAGGTTGGCTTAGGATTAGGTTTAGTTGGTTTGTTTGCAATCAAGATTACCATGAAAACTAAAACTTACCATGAAAAGAAGTATTGAAATCGCGGCGTACATGTGAACGAACCACGGGTTTGATCGTCGGACATTCATTTTTTGAGCCGTTCAAAACTGGTTGCAATGCTTGCAAAGCTACAATGTTTGACGTTATTCAGAATGGAAACATCATGTTATGTTTATCAAATGTAGTGCGCAGTCGAGTGACAAAATGTGATAATAAACCCAGTTTGCTGCACACTCGGTTTCCAACAATCTTATCAGGTATTCGTCTTCTTGTGGTGCAGTTGGGTGAGATCGTTGACAATTTTTATTCACAATGCATGTTTCGCCAATCGTAAAAGTTTTTATGTTTCATGCAAATTTCAATAATGTATTGTTGCTATTTAGAGTGACTGAAATGGGCTTGAAAAACATTTGGCCGCTCGTGAACGACTGCTTTAAGCAGCAAGACCGAAGCGCACTCGATGGCAAAACGCTTGCCATTGGTGAGCAGCTAATTTTGGATAACGCGAGCGAATTGGGAATCATCGAGAACCGAATACAAACAGCTTTATCGAAATTCGTTCAACTCGTGTTAGAACCGCAAAAGCATGACATTGGCGTTTCGCGCAATTTTCAAATTGTCGACTGTTTCAGATTTGAGCGTTTGGCTGCATGCGAGTGCTGAGCAGTCGTTCACAAAGAGTCTGGGCGACGCTGCGTTCAAGCGTCGTGCGTTACTGCAGATGCTTTGCAAACGGCTGATGGCTCTGAAAGAGATTGGGTGCAAACCAGTTGTGGTGCTCGATGGGAAACCGCCGGCAGAGAAGATACGGGTGAACACGTTGCAGCCTGATACTTTCAACTGTCAACATTTATCTCACAAAAATACACGCGTTCATTCGTGCATGCTTGAAATTCGTCAGAAAACTGTTGTTTTATGCTAGTTTCAAATGAGATTACAATTTTGAAACGTTTCGTTTTGAACATCGTGTGTGGCATCTGAAAATCTGAAATATTTTGGCTCTCACCTTTCAACATTTCATCGGCTGATCAGTGGATTGCAGGGTGAATGTTTCTTTTTCAGTGCTCCAAAACAGCATGCATGGGTTCGCCTCGTGTCACCCGTTCATGTCGTTCACCCACAACTTCCAATCAAGAAAGGAAAACATCACATGCGCCCAATTTTCACACGCTGCTCAGTGCGCCAGACGAGAAAGAACAGCAGGACGCTATTGCTTCGGTCAAAGTGAGCTACTTTTTTGCGATGTTGATTCAGGTGCAACAGGCAGACAGACGTTTGTGTGTACTGCTTTGCGTGAAACAAGACTAGCAAGACTAAGGTTAGTAAAAACCGGTTTTTATATAGCCAGGAAAACCGGTTTTATTTCCGTTTTAAAACGGTTTTAAAACCGTTTTTATTTCCCGATGGTTCCCAGCATCCGCAACGCAAGTGTCCAACAGAGGTGTGCACGCCGGACAATTCTTGCTGGTACCGGCTCGGGTGGTTGCGCGACGTCGACCCCACCTCCACCACATTTTTCTCGCAAATTTAGTGTCACATTCTACATGTGCAGCGCGATTTCAAATACAAATACATTTATATTTTTGAAGTTTATTCTGTGTTTCGTTCAGAAAATGGCATTGACTCTCAATTTCAATGAAAAGAAACGGTAAATTGTAACGTCTTCGCGTAGCGAAGAAAATTTTCAAAAATTAAGCCCTGAGAACGCATTTTACCTTGCGATTTTTGGATGTCATCCAAAGTAATTTGCTGTCTATGACATTTATTCACGTGTTAAAAAACGCAGATGTTTAGAAATGTGCGAACAAAAAGCTTACGTAGGAGATAGATGGACCAAGTGATCGTTGATACGGTCAAAACAACAAAAATATTCTTAGATTCAATCGAACCGTTATCAGCAAAACACTGAATAATCTAAATAAACGAACGATGAATTCGTGATCGCCATTGTCAAACAAACCACCATAAAGTGTTCACGTCCTGCGCCGGAGGCGCAGAAAAATTTTGAATCTGGGCGCCAAATTTCTTAAAAACAATCCCTTGAAATCTTCGAAAATTGAGAGAATCAAAAAAGCTGACCGAAACGACCAATTTCTTTGCGTCATACCAAATTATTTTGCGTCATTCACGCACGATTTCACGTAAAAAACCTGAATGTCTGTGCAACTCACATTTGCGGAATAAAATGTGCTTACCATCTGCAAGCGCAGCGCGATTTCAAATACAAATACATTGCAAGCTACTAAAGGATACCACGACAGTCAGTAAATTGAAATCTTCGAATTTAAAAATTTTGAAGCAATTTTTATTCCATTTGTGAAAATTTTGTCTCTTCCACCTGAGGCGCTGCGCGACATCTGTGAATTAAAAGGATTGCTCACAGCAATTTCAGCAGCTCACAACAAAAGCACAATAGCAGGCCGTAATTTTGACTGATAAATGGCGAGGGGTTGTTTGTGGGGGGGGTCCAGAAGTTGACCCACTCCAATTAAACATGAAAAATACAGTTGAAATTAGCATCTGAAGCTTCAAGAAAAGTAAATCTGATTGTATTTTTGCGATATCATCTACCTAATAGTCTTGAAATACCAAAAGTTAAAAAAAATTTGAAGTAAGAAACCGGTTATTTATTTTCGCAAGAAAAAATACAACGTTCTTTTCGGAAAAAAGGTTTTATTTCCTATGTCAACCCCACTCAAAACCCAGACATAAATGGCAATTTTGCTTTTTCTCATGTTTTTCATCAGTGACTGTGTATCCGACTAGATTCTTATCGATTGATTATCCGGTGATGCGGCTTTTCATCATTGCAGGAGTTGCTTGGTCTACTTGGTGTGCCGTACATACAAGCGCCTAGCGAGGCTGAAGCGCAATGTGCCCGGCTTGAGTTGCAAGGGCATGTCCATGGCACATTGACCACTGACTTTGACTATTTCCTGTTTGGTGGTCGAACGCAGTTTCGAGTTTCGTTCAGCAAACGCAAACCACAAATCGATGTGATTACCATTGAGCAGATCGCTGAAAAATTTGGTTGGCTATTTTTTGTTCAGAGTCAAATTCCGTCTCAGTCTAAGCACAATACGCGAATGGCGACCATGTACAGTGCAACTGGATGTCGCATATAATTAGCTGATTGGTTGGTGATGCATTCTGCGCAGGCATTGCTGTGGAGGTGGAGTGTGTGCTGCACAAAAAGCATGCATCATCAGCTGAATGTGTTACATGATACAGAGTTCGACTGTCCTGAACAGTGCTGCACAATGTGTGATCTGCGGCGCCAATGATTGCGTGAACGTGCAGTCAGCATCATCTTGCAGACATGCCCCGTGATGACGTTCGTTGTTGTCTGATCGCGAGCAGTGTGCTTGTCGGCAGCGACTACGCCAGGGGCGTCCGTGGCATCGGTGCCACACGAGCGCTCGCAATGGCACGCAGCGCACTCGCACGCTGCCGCCACACAGCACTGCAAACACCGTCGCCAATGCAGTGCTTCGAAATGATCAGGTGCACTCGATTGGTGGCGTTCTTGCGGTAGTAGCATGTGATTTCCAATACTGGTTTCAAACCACCGACGCCGTTATGCTGGTAATAGTATGTGTCTGTAGGCAGTTTACGGGTGTCCGTATCACATGCTGTTCATGCAGGTTTCCCGGAGTTTTCTGTTTTTTTTTGATAAATAAGATCGACCGATGGAGGGTAGAATGTGGTGAGACGGATTAAAGCAACCAATCAATGTGTTGCATTGAAAGTTGCGTTTCAGAAAAGCCAGCCAGCACACGAGGCATGAGTATCCGGCCGCAGACGATGTGCAGGCCGTCATCGACCTGTATGAACAGCCGAGCACCATCAAAGTGCCCAACGACACGCTGCGCTGGTCGCCTGTGCGCGAGCAACCTCTCAAGGTCGTACTCAAACTACTTGCGCATTCGCTGGCGTTCGATTGCGCAAATGCAGCCAACCAACGAGCGCTCTTATTCACGGTTAAACTCTGCTGTAAACTGTCACCAATATCGTTATATCACGATTTTGCAGCAATTTGCGAGCCGATTCATGAATAAAGAGCCAAGCGACATTGAGCTGGCCCTGCGTCGCTTAGAGAAGCAACGGTTGATTGCGAAACACGAAAAGGTTCTTTTCGTGTTTTTTTTAGTTTCGGGTGTTTCCAAGTTGAGTTGAAAAGCTGACAAGTGGAAAAAATTCAAATGAAAAAAGTTTTCCGAAGCGTGTTGCTGTTTCAGGCACAGCATCGCATCACGGAGTATTACACGCCAACAAAGAACCAAAAGTCGTCTGGAGAATCTCAGTGCAGCAGCACGAGTCAGCAAAACTTGCCCAGTCGAAAACGAAGTCAGCATTCCAAAGGTTGTGCTGTTTTCAGCAGAGATGTCTGACGGACGACGTTTTCGTGTTTTTTCTAGTTTCCCTTCCTCAAAGGTTCCTTTGTGTAAAGAAGTTCTGCAAATCGTTGTTTGAAACTTGCATACTTTGGTTGTGCAGCAGGCCGAGCGTCGCTGCACGAGCACCAACTGACACGCGTGAAACGACCGCTGTTCACGGACACAGCCGTCTCAAACACACCCGTGCTGCTCGGTTTGTTCGTTTCACGCCTTCCGCAACAACCGGTTGCATTGGTATTTTGCTTTCTTAAGGCCCGTTTAGCCGTCCGGACGTTGACGCACGTCGCCGTACAGACAGACACGGACGCATAAACGAGGACGTGAGATGAAGTGACGTGCCGCATGGTTTTAGAATTTTTGCTCGTTTATGCGTCCGTACGGCGACGTGCGTCGACGTGCAGACAGATACGGACACATAAACGATGACGTGCCGTGAAGTGACGTGCCGTGACGTGCCGGGTGGTTTTAGAATTTTTGCTCGTTTATGCCCCTGTACGGCGACGTGCGTCGACGTTCAGACAGATACGGACGCATAAACGATGACGTGACGTGCCGTAACGTTGTATTTTAGATTCTGCTCTAAAAAGCCGCACGTCACCAAGCAAAATTCAATAAAGTTATGTGCCAAATTGAAATTGAATATTTGCGACAACAACCAATTTTGACTGGAGAATTAAGATTGCAACTCAAATTCGAAACAACCCACAGATTCAAGTCTTTTGAAGTTTCGTCTTTCGCTCAAGTCTTTCGAGCAGTTCATTCAATGCAGAGCAGAAGAACAGGCGAAAACACATTGTGTTTTCCAACAGTGCGCGTGCACAAATAGTTTGCTGCGGCTGCAGAATTGATATGGACCATACAGCCAGCGGCAATCATGGTACCATGGCGCAGTGGTTAGTTAATGGTTCGCCTCGCAGACTGTGCAGATGAAAATTTTCACTTTTTTGCCGCACGACAAATTCTTTGGTGTTGTGTGGATTGCTATGATTTCAAAACAAAGTCACGCACAAATTTGCATTCAGCACTTCAGGCTCTGTTTTGTTGTTGTCAATAGCCAGAGAATCAGCAAATTGGTTGGTGATCGTGATGCATACATTTTGTCCAAACCAATCTCATCCTCCCCACAGCAATGCCTGCACAGAAAGCATGCATCACGTGACCACCAACCAATCAGCTGATTCCCTATAATTTAGAGTTCGACTGTGGAGTTCATGTGATGGCTGAAACTCACTGAATTAGTGAATTCACTGAATAAAAGCTAAACTGCTGACATTTTTGTTTGAGAATACAGAAAATAATCAGAAAAAAATGTATCATTTCAGGACGATAGTGAGTGAGCATGTGTTCACAATGAAGAACAACAAAAGTAAACAAAATTGATAAAATCGAACTTTGACGCACAGCTTTTTAGGGGAGAACCTAAAACCATCCGGCACGTCATGGCACGTCACGTCATCGTTTATGCGTCCGTATCTGTCTGAACGTCGACGCACGTCGCCGTACAGGAGCATAAACGAGCGCGTGTTCTAAAACCATCCGGCACGTCACGGCACGTCACGGCACGTCACGTCATCGTTTATGCGTCCGTATCTGTCTGAACGTCGACGCACGTCGCCGTACAGGAGCATAAACGAGCGCGTGTTCTAAAACCATCCGGCATGTCACGGCACGTCACGGCACGTCACGTCATCGTTTATGCGTCCGTATCTGTCTGAACGTCGCCGTACGTCGCCGTACAGGGGCATAAACGAGCCCGAGTTCTAAAACAAGACGTGACGTGCCGTGACGTGCCGGATTGCTCTTTTTTGCAGCATAAACGAGGTTTGACGTGACGTGACGTGACGTGCCGGATGCAAATACGGACGGCTAAACGGGCCTTTAGCTTGTTTTAATTCAGCATTTGCTCGTTGTTTCCAGATATATCTGAATCTCAAAAGAACCAACAGAGCAGCAGCTCAACATTGATTCGATCTCATCCCGCCAGCTCAAACGACCGCATGATTGGTCATATTCGTCTGCCAGTGAAAGTTGAATTCAAACTAAAGTCGGAGTAATCGAGTCTGTCTCGGCCAAAGATTTCGCGATTTCATTTTCAAGAAAATAGTCAAATTTCGTTCTTCTGCCATGTTATCGATTTGTTATTGCCAGTGATTTTGTTCACTTTTCTCAAGAAGTGCTACTTGATTCAAAAAAAATTAATGTATGGATAGCTTTGTGGTTCCGTTCCTTTTTGTGCTGCCAGGTGATTTTTGTTATACTTTCTCTTTTTTCACAACAGTGATAATTTAATTCACAAATGAGCTTATGAAAATTTTTTATGTCTCCTATTGTTTTCATATTGTAATTGTGATGCCACGTGAGCTTTCGTTCGGTTCTAGTGGTGGTTACTGGTTTCAAAAAAATGTGGATGTCAATTGCAAATACAACCATTTTTTTGTCCGAAAATACTGAGTCGAAATTTCTGTTTAGTGTATATCGTTTGCGTCAACGTCAACTACAAGTTGGCGGTATTGTAGTTTGTTCAGTTTTTTGTGATTGTTCCATGGTTTTCTGCATTTCGTTGCAGTAGAGCAGCGACAGATTGATCCAAACACTAACATCGGCACAGATTCTTGCGAAATGCTGCACATACGCCGTGGCGTGCGGTTGTTTTCCATGCGACCTTTCTGTGTTGTTCCATGTGGCGACATGTCATCTGCGACCACCAGTAATCACCAGCATCGAAACAACAACAATATTTGCTCGGCGGAGCTCCTCAACAAGCCCCTGCTAGCAATATCGTGTCGCGGTTTGCAATCGTATGAATGGGCGCCTGACTGGGATCTGACGGGAGAGTCGGCGAAGAAAGGCGAACGATCTTTATGGGCGCACAAGTGGGACTATTACGCTGATGTGATATGGCCACCCAACAAACAGCCCGATGAGGCGCAGCAAAGCGCGCGCAGCAGAGCCAAAGTTGCCGTGAGTATTACATTCGCATGATATCACGGTTCCGTTGACGTTTGTGTACAGCCGGACTCACTGTATTGCTCATTGGTGGTGCACTTTCGATTGGAGCACTGATTGGTGCTTGCTGCCAGCCGGTGTTGATTGATTTGATGCGACACGCGTTTGACCAAATCGTTGTCCACCAGGAGCTGTTTCACACGGGCGAAAATCTGAAATACAGTCCGAAGAAGATGTGGGTGGTTTGCGAGTTTATTCGTGGACGTTCATTGGACGAAGCGATCAGCCAATTGGCGTTTGTGCCTCGCAAGGGAGCGGTGCTCATGAGAGAGGTCAGGCAAAACAACAAACGTGGCAAGCTGCTTGCGTTCAACTCAGAACCTGTGAAGAATCGAAGTCCGATTTTTTTATTTGGACAATATGCATGGATTCCCGAATTGCCACTTTGCAAAACTGGTTTTCGATCCAATAAAAAGTGGATAGCGGAAAAGTTTCGGCTTTATTATTGTCAACTGAGTCATGATGCCGGTAATGTACCAAATGTTCCGTTGTCTAGCGACAAATTACTTTCCTCATTGCAGTTACTCCTTGAGGCACGCGAGAAGGCGCCCGATTACAACATTGAATTCCCATCTAACCTCTGGATTGGTAGATCGCTTTGAAACAACATTGATTTCAATCGGTTGGGCCATTCTTATTGGATTTTACAATTTCAGCCGAAGCGTTCGTGACACTGGGTACGGTGATCAAAGGGTACCGTCGAACGAGAGGCGGTCGAATGAGCATTTTGAAATACAAGTTAGCAGGCAGCTTTTCGTGTGGCGTTGCAGTGTGCACTATAGTCGATTTCCACATAATATGCAATCAACTGATCGGTTGGTGACCACGTGATGCATGCATGCATCCCGTGCAGTACACGAAGTTCGCTGTTTGCGGTTTCGCCAGGTAGACGCATACGCGGCATACCGCGGTGCCCCCTGGCTCGTCAGTGCGACGGACACCAGGCGGTACTGCCGAAGTGTTTTTTACCACAGACAGATTTTATGGTCTGGGTAAAACATCAGCAAGCCTAGAAAGCAAGAATCTCACGACACGAACTCAACCATCCCTGGTCCGACTGCATGCACCACGCGGCCTGCTGGGCATTCGGCTAATTGCATATTAAAAACAAAATTGCCAATTTCGCAGACATTGCAATGTGTTCCTTCGGTTGGAGGAAGGCGAGGCACCGGGCCCCGTGAAAGTGAGACACTCGCCAAACCCAAGCGGCTGGCAGAAAATGGACGAACATGTGCAGCAACTGAGGGAGAGGACCATCAATGATTCGTTGTGATTGTGATTTCTGAGAAAATTATGCATCACCACAATAAAATCGATTTCTTCGTGAACACGCATTTATGACAACTGACAATGGGCAAAACGATAAAGACACACACGGAAAGAAATATGAAAAACGGTATTTGACAATTCATTGACGAATCGCAAACAAATAATGAAAAGCAGTCACATATCACGAATAGCTTTTAGGCAATCAATTGAAATAACGCTCATTGGTTGAAGCATGAACAGTTCAGCAAATTATTAAAAATTAGTGGTGAAGGATGGAGCAAAAAACGGCCAACTTCGTAATACAAAATTGAAACATTGTTTTATAGAACTTATCGCAGGATACACAAGAATTTTTCACATGTACTGCGGTCCAACAAAACAAAAAACGAATATTTTGTGTCTTCAAAACTTCCATCATGACACCTGCTCACATGAGCTCACGATATCTCACAGTTTCGATTGCGACCGCTTGACTGCGGACCAGTGTTGACAGCACTGTAAAAGGCAAAAACTGAATTTATCAACCCTCTGACTTGTCCCTTTCATCCGAGGCTCTAGAAAGAATGTTTGAACGTTGTTCAACAACTGTTTAAAAACTGATAAATTGAATGGCAACCGTTGCTGGAATCGGTTGGTGCGTTGCTGTGTCTCTTGGTATTCTTCTTGCTGCATTGCCAGTGCCAGCTGTCGATCCCGTTCTTCTTGACTTTGCGCACTAAAATGTGAAAATACAAGCATCTTAAAAAACATAGATGCATCATGAATAGGGTTGGCACAGGAAAAAAACCGGTTTCTTTTCCGTTTTAAAACCGTTTTTTCAGTTTTTTTCTTGAAAAAATAAAGAACCTTAAAATTTTTCAAACTTCGTGGTCAAAAATCACAATTCTTCGTTTGATTGATAAAATGTAAAATTATATTTTTGAAAAAACGGTGCAGTGGTTTTGCAAATTGGGTCGGTTGTATGCCCGAAAACAACATTTCACGCTGCTCAAAATCACTAATTTTGATGTATTTCCTATTTTGAGTTCAAGATGCCAAGTTCTGGAAAGTTTAGGAGCTGGGAAGCATTCGGTTTTTTATGGTTTTAAAACGGTTTTAAAACGGAAAAGAAACCGTTTTTTTTCTGGCAATATAAAAAACCGGTTTTTTACCAACCCTAATCATGAATCTTAGATGAATAACAATATAAATGGACAAAAAAACTGTGATAAACCAGACGACTAACTTTTCTGCCTGCGTGCTGCCATCCGACAGCGACATCTGCAATGCCATCGCCAGCGCTTCGTCGTCAAACTGTAAAAAAGTAACAAAATAAAGTAGACAGCTTTCACTGGCCACAACAATAAAAAGCATGAGAAAACAACCATTTGAGGATTTTCAGCGCTCGCTGTCGCGGCAGCTGGTCCAGCACGCTTCGCAGCAGGTGTGACATTTTTGGTTTCTCGCATCACTGCGGCAGCACTGGAAGAAACACATGGGAACGTTGCCAACATTACTGTCCAAAATCGCGTTCAAATCAAAAGTTCAATGAAGCCTGCCAATACCCAGAATTGGATATGTTTCGACCGGTGCCTTGGAATCGTTTGCAATCGTGGTCTGCAGCGTGCCGATGAGCAAGACAGAAGTTGAGACGGCAATCAGAGCAAATCACGGGCACAAGCTGACAAGGGAATGTGCAAGCTGTTTTAGGGTGAAACATGCACTTTGAATGTGAAACGACTGGCTGCACTTTGCAATTCAATCATGCAACCAAGCCGCACGCCGACACGGATTGTCCACGTGCCAGATCGGGCTCGTGTACTATTCCGGCCCGTGGAATTCCGGCCCGCTCATTCCGGCCCGAAGAATTCCGGCCCGGAGAATTTTCGCCAGCAAGAACAATATTAAACCACACGAAGTGATTTTTGGTAAATAAATTCTTAAGTGATTTTTTATTTTTGTTTAGAACTTGCTTGCAGTGACTTGTTGTAGGTTCCTAATCCTAAGCCAAGCCTTTTTGATAAGGTAAAAGGGTCACAAATCCTGTTCATGATAAAAAAATTTAAAAATTTAGTTGTAGTTTCTTTTTTTCCAAAAGGTTTCACTTTCCAAAAAAGCAAACAGGACGAACATCATTGAAAATACACTGTAACATGTGAACATCGATATTTTTATTTTATTATTTCATTACCAAAATCACTTCGTGTGGTTTAATATTGTTCGTGCTGGCGAAAATTCTCCGGGCCGGAATTCTCCGGGCCGGAATTCTTCGGGCCGGAATGAGCGGGCCGGAATTCTTCAGGCCGGAATTCTTCAGGCCGGAATTGTACCCCCCCCCGGCCAGATCGGCACCATAGAACTTGAATGTGAAACGCCGAATGGATGTCCTTTGAAATTCAAACACACAACCAATCAGCACGCTCGCTGACAGAAAGTGTCAATCTGCGCAAGGGCACGTGCCTCCTTCTTTTTGCAGCCGTTCACATTGCAGCGGTTCGTGTATATCCGTCGTTTCGCGCGCTCCGAGCAACAGTCAGCGTCCATATGACGCCCGACGACAAAGTCTGGTGATTCACCCTTCGGCACGGGCACCGGCCGATTGCACAGAGGGCACACAGGCACTTGCACGTTCTGAACAGCAAAAAGTGCACCAAACACGCGAGTCTTATACGCTCGAACGCGAGTCTCCGTTTGTGGTTTCGAACCACAGACATTCATGACGGTCGACAAAGCAAAACAAACTGACTGACAACATAAGCTTGTGACATTTGCTAGTAGGGTTGTCAAACAAAATTAAAAATTAAAAAAACAAAATAAAAAACAAAAATGGTGTTTTTTAATTCAAATTTTTCTCTTCTATGCTCTGAAAACCTCATTATTAGCACAATTTTCGAAAAGTCCAACAATTTTCTTCGACATTACATTGTAAAAACGTCATCAGTGAATTTTGGACCGTTTTACCAATTGATTTTAGGCATGAAAAGCTTTTGGAATAAAGTTTTTGAGCGTCGCAAAGCTTGTCTTAATGTTTCCGATGCAGCCAACGTGACATTTCGCCTCACATTGTGAATTCTGAGCGTCCGAGCTCCAGTTTGCAGTCCGAGTTGCATATCGATTTGCAAGTGACAAACGACGTCCCCCAACCAACCTCTGAAAAGTGCCGCCATACGGTAGTCATTCGAGAGGCGTTTGCACATAAAATGTGTTCTTCCGACTCCCTGATTGATTTGGCTTGGCACAACTTTGATTTTCAAAATTTAAAAAGAAACATCACAATGACGATTTCGCTTTTCAACAACACTACTTGCCAGCCACAGCTAGACACTGGTTGCAAATGACGGATCAATAATTGACCAAGAAACCTTTTTCGACGCAGACGAACAAGCGTGCGAATCGTAAAACAAATGCTCTCGACAGAAAATGCACTCGCATGCATCACATTTCATGGGCAGGAAATCTGAAAAAACAAGTAAAACGATGTGGTGTCGAACAACAAAAACTCCTGGAAGTTTCCGATGGTGAACGTGAACGAATTTACCAAGCTGTCTGCATGTCGAGACTGTGCAGTGCTGTCCAAGATCGGGAAATTCGGCCATTTCTTTCGTCGCTGATGTTTCTTGGAAGTGCCGCGTCGCAAGATGAGACTGAATTCGTGAAGACAATTGGTAAAGGAACAAGTTTAGGACTTTTATCGTCAACGATGATACCAATAACGATTTACTTAACTTCGAGAAACAACGAGAAATGAGATCAGACCGAAATGACAAATGATAAAAGGAAGTAGCGTAGCTACATGCAGTCATACACAATGCATTCTCATCACGTCATTTTTTTACGCTTTCTTAATTCTTCCTCAAGTTTGTTCGATGTGATGGATGGGAAAAGGGAGCACATTTGCTTTGTCATCACATCATAAAACCCAAAACCCAACCAACCCGCCAATGCCTGGCGCTTCTTTTTTAAAACGCACGCGCACGTGGCATCGGCATGCTCATGCTCATGATCCACTAGCGCGCGTGCACACGCTCCGGCCCCAACAAAAACTTGTTCAAAACGCAATTGTTCTGACATCTACCTTCTTGAAAAGGCTTGGCTTAGGTTAGGATTAGGTTAGGAATAGGTTTGGCTTAGGATTAGGCTTTAGGATTAAGATTTGAATCAAGTCCGTTTTAGCAATGTCCGACAACGCGCGTGTTTTACCTGAAGCGGATTTTAGAAAAGAAGGGCAGCCATGCCAATGTAATGCGTAACATGATTAAACGGGTAACGGAATGGATTTCCTTACCAGGAGTGGTCAGGTGCACCTATTTGCTCATGGACCGCACTTCTAAAAAGGCTTGGCTTAGGCTTACGGCTGAACTTGGAATTAGGATTATGTTTAGGCTTACAGTCGAACTCAATAAAATGTGGAATCAGCTGATTGGTCGGCCGAGGGGAGGCTGCTCACACTCCGCACCCTTCTTTTTTCGTGGATCTGGATTCTATTGAAACGTGTTTCTTTTGAATGAGTGTGAATTTCCAGCACCCTTTTCATGCTGAAAATAAAAAAACTCAAAGGGTTGGAGAACTGCGAAATTCAGATTTTTTATTCAACAGCTCAAAATGCATTTTTTATTGACGACGACGACGACGTCGTCGCTTAATTTTTGAGTGTGAACTGAAAGACAAAAGCCTGAAATGAGTGCGCTGTGTAGCCAGCTGAAGGGGGTTTCATTCCTAGCTGACCGATCGACATGCGTCCGCAATTAAAAAAATGCGTTCCGACTTTGCGGACGACGACGAAACGACGACGACTTTGCTTTCATCTTTCATTTTCACAGTTTTCAAGTTGTTTTTGGCAAGCTGCTGTGTTCATTTACTTGGTGCACGCAGCAAACCATGCACAGCGCACTCCGTTCAGGCTTTTGTCTTTCAGTTCACACGCAAAAATTAAGCGACGACGTCGTCGTCGTCATCAAACAAAAAATACATTTTAAGCTATTGATTTAAAAAAATTCTGAATTTTTCAGTCTCTAACATTTTCAGTTTATTTTTAGCGTGAAAAGGGTGCTGGAAATTCACACTCACACGTTTCAATAAAATCCAGATCCACGAAAAAAGAAGGGTGCGGAGTGTGAGCAGCCTCCCCTCGGCCGACCAATCAGCTGATTCCACATTTTAGTGAGTTCGACTGTATGTTTAGGGTTACTTTAGGACATATTTTGAAAGTTGTAGTTTATTTTAACCGTTAAACACGCGGTTAGTTTCTAGGTAAATGTCTCTTAACGCAATGTCTTCCACCAGGCAAACCGTCGCAAACTTCGTGATGCATCATTATTAAAACAGCTGCATCTCCAGTTCCGACCCGATGCTCCCCCCCCCTCTATAATACAGGAAAGAAAAAATGCAAAAACTAAATTAATCATTGTCACCTTATCAAAAAGGCTTGGCTTAGGATCAGGTTTGGAGAACCTGCAACATAGCAAAATCAAACATAGCTTTTAAAACGGATATTTGATAAAATTTCTCCAAATTTTATATCTAAAAAAGTAACGTGTTGATTTTCCATTCGTTTTCGCTCTGGAAAAATTTAAACTCATGTTGGAGTGAAAGAAGCTTTGGCTTTTTTAACACGGGTGTTTGAAAAACAATCTCTTTTTGTATTTTTACATTTACTTACGCTTCACAGAAAAGCTTGGCTTTGGTAAGAACAAACGGGTAGGGTAAGAAAAGCATAAATCATAAAACTCTACATTTTTCATTTATTTTCAATTGCTCTATCAAACCAAAAAGGTTTGGGTTTGATCAATTCAAATACGCACGGGTCAATTTACTAGTATAACCACAACAAAAACCGAACAAACCTCTTTGCTTCATGAAGCAAAATTTTTTCAATGACACCTATTGAAACCTTTATCATATAATGTAATTTTGGATGACTCTCATTTGACGACTTGTAAAATTTAAAAATTTGAATACCTGAAAAAGATGTTATGTACCTGGAGGCGGAAGTTTGCGGAAGCAGCCATGAAATTTACATAACTGGCAGTTGGTGGCTGGCACATCAAAATTTGAGCTTAAACGGACAAAAAGTGCAGAAGTTATGGCCACATTCTCTATTGTCGCGCCTTTGTGTAGATTATGAAGATTATTGAAGAAAACTTTTTTGTCACTTGGGCATACTGACATGACAGACAACAAAACTGGTCTGATTAAACAAAATGAGAACCATCAAAAGTTGTTTTTGCCCCCTTGCTGAATAAATTAAGCACGCAATTGAAATTTAGAAACCAAGAACAAAACAAGAATTTGTCCGATTTTTTGAATTTTGATTGAAAATGTTGCGAAGCGAAGCGTCCAAATTTTGAAAGTTTCAAACAAAATTTCAATTCCGGATGTTTCTGAAAAAATGTACAAAATTTCAGGTCAGGTCATGCAGGACCGAATTCGAGAGCGAGACGTTTTGCCCATTGTAGTTTCCTTGAGACACCGTCTATGACCCATCACCTACCGACACTCGTTGCAGCATAGCTTGGTGCCGGGGTCTCTTGGTGTCACTGTTTTGCTGCAACCACACGTATTTTTGCATATGCAACCCACAGTTCAAGTATTATCTTTGCGTCGTCAACGATCCACTTGAAGAAACGCACGAACTCAAAATTTTTCATCATCGTGAACAGCGCACAAAAGCATACACAACACGAATTCCACAGAAAATGAGAACAGACCCGAAAAAGTAGCCACATGTGGAGAGAAAGCTAAAGTCGCTTTCCCATAATGTTGAAAAATAGTTGTAAAAAAGCCGCAGAAAAAAATGTTGAGCGCGGATTCGTGTGGGCTGAGGTCGCCAATCTAAAACATTTTTCAGAACCAAATCAAAAAGACGGAAATCATACAGGATTTTTGTGGCTAACAAACTTCAAAACTCAGTGCAGCGCGAAATTATTCGGCTGTAATCAGCCCAGACAAAACAGCTTTTGAAGCAACATGATAAACAGCCAGAAGTGTTCGTGATGCGAGGATGTATCGCTAAACAACAGAAAATCGACACAAGCATGGCTTGGCTGTGTATGACTGACAAAAAAAAATCACAAATAATGATCTCAATTCTCACAAATGTTGATTATCAATAACAAAAAAAACAATATGCAACCGTTGTCATGTTTCAGACAAAAACAAACAAAAACAAAACAATCATCAAACGATTGGTTCTTTGGGCTAATTCTCAATCTATGACCCCATGCCAAAACCCACAGTAAAATAAAAAAAACAATAAACTGGTGTAACTGATACTCAACAAAACAAAACGGTGAAAAAAATGAAAACAGCCGACACAAACAAAACAAAGTACCGTCATGCCACTTTGTGAATAAATAACACAATAACAACGTGAAATTTACAGTCGCACCACGGTACCGATTCATAAAAAAAACCCAAAATAAGTGTGCTAGAATTTTGCGGTCGTATACGTTTCGGGAAACGATATTGAGTGCTGTCCTATTCCTTTTTCGAGTCTCAAGCAGCCTGCGTTTGGTACGACGTTCCAGTAAAGCTTCAGTGTGACGTTCTTGTGTCCTCTGGAAATAATAAAAAAGGGGTTTGTTGCATTTACTCGGGTGATTGAAGAAAAGTCAATTTTCAAGCTCCCCCCCCTCCCCCCCCCCGTTCTGGACTCAGAGCAACTCAATAATTTTACGGTGTTGATTAATAATCTGATTGCCCAAAAATTCTGTGCAAAACAACAGTCGTTTTAATTCTATCTCATGAAAGCTGTTGAAGCACTGTCCATGCCTGGAACTGAAAACATTTGGGAACGGAGTATGACTTTGACATCGAGTTTTCAAAATGATGTCGGATTGAATTTGGGCCTAAAATGCAAAGAAATTGTCAAGTTCCTGTGCACAATACGTCAGCTAACACATAACGTGTGTGTATTCAACTAGCCAACAGCCAACTATCAAAACCGACAATCAAAACACTAACAGCAGTCCGTTGCCGTCATCCCAAAAGTAATACTTTGGAGGCACCGAGTGGATGTCGACGACCGACTGCTCGCCACGCACGATGATCTTGTCCCAAAGCACCACTTGGTTGAATGCCTGCAATGCAACGGACACACGTTCACCAAGTCGCAATAAGCAAACCTGGCCACCAGACGGCGGCACCCTTGCTCGCTCAGCTGCCACCAACTCAGTCAGAACCGTCTAATCACATGCTTAAGTAGCTGACAGATCAGCTGACTGCAATCGTGTTCATCAAATAACAAATCAACCACTCGCAGCCACTTTCAGAAAAACAGCACTCCGTTGTGTACATTTTTGTCCGTCTCGTACTCGGCAGTCATATAGAGAAACAACTGTTTGACATTCCAATTGAACAACGGCGACACGTCGACGGAGATGTCGAATGTGAAATGAGCGAGATCATGATGGGCGCCGGCGGCCACGTAGTCCGGAAAGTTTTTGCTGAAAAAAAAACCATGAACGCTGTCGTGTTTTTGTTTTTTTTTCGGAGGAAAATAAACAGGGGAAACATTGCAAGCATACAAAATTGTATCCTCCCCTCCAACTCCAAAATGAACTAAAGATATGAGCGCAGAAAGCCCAGTACGCTGTGATTGCACTTTTATGTTACAATTAGTAACAGCGCTGAGTGCTGCCAGTCTGCCAGCAGTTTGCTGCACTTTCACTGCATGTTGTGTCCCACTACCCACCAAACGATCTCTAATGCCTGCTTATCCACTGACATTTTAATATTAGCAGCATCGAGCTTCACCGGCAGCGTGTAATCGAGCATCACTGTTGAGAGAAAGGCCCCAAAAGTGACAGCCGCCAGCACGGACAGCAAAAACGCAACAAGCGCATTCAGACGCGTCAAAAATGAGTGCATCGCTGCATGAACTGATCAGTGAAGTCAAACTGATCAATGAAAAATACCAATTTCAAGCTGGCCCTACGTCTGAAAAGAAAACAGCAAATCGTCGTGTTCATGGCATAAAGTTCGTCGTTTTTTCACTGTTTCGAATGCGATCAGTTTTGTGGAAAACCATAAATCTAACTGAAATTAGCGGGCTTATGAGTTTTCTCACGCGTTTTTTGTTTGGGCAAACAAATGACTTGTGAATGTTTTATCGTTCGAACGAATCTGCTGACACACGATATTTTCGGCAACTCAAAAGCGATCACAAAAATGACAAATTTAAGGCCCATGTAGCCGTCTGGACGTCGACGAATCCAAAAAAAACACATTTGATGTGCAAGCGCCTCCCGAATGACACCCGTGTAACGGAACTTTCTAGATTTTGTTTTGGTGACCTCATTCGTCCCTTTTACAAACCGTTACCATGCCTCTTGTTGCGATTTGACCTTCTAAACGCCACTAATTCTTCCAGCTCAAGTGAAAGTCATCGGGCTTGAAATTCAATCAATTATGATGACGACGCCACCACACGAAACAGCAAGCAAACAAAGTAGCACTTGCAGCCGGTGCAGCTCGGACGCTCAGAATTCACAATGTGAGGTGAATTGTCACTTTGGCTGCATCGGAAACATTAAGCCAAGGTTTGCGACGCTGACAAAGTTCATTCCAAAAGTTTTTCAACCCTAAAATCAATCGTTAAAACGGTCCAAAATCGACCGCTGACAATTTTACTAGGTAATGCCAAAGAAAATTTTTGTTGAACTTTCCAAAAATTTGTGCCACAAACCACAAATGAGTGTTTCAGAGCATATTAGAGTAAATTTTTTTGAGTTTAAAAAATGGGATTTTTGTTTTTTTAGTTTAGTTTTTTTTAACAACCTTAGTGACGTGCCCATGCAAATACAAACAGCTAAACGGGCCTTTATGCCATGAACATGAATAACTTAATAGCAACAACACATGAAATTAAAAATAACACATTATAGAATTTCCGCGACCAGTCGCCTCACAGAGATGCAGACGCAACTCTTTTGCCAGATAATCAACGAAACAACCGAAAAATGGCATAACACGTTTATTCACTCAGACTCATACTCATCCCATGTTCAACATTGATAACAAACAAATGACCAAAACAACAACGGCGAGTTCTAATGCAATAAGAATCCTTTTCCGAAGAAGTCAAAGTCAAAGCAACAATAAAAACCCAGCAAACTCAAAAACCTATTTTCATGCCACGAGCACGCAGGCGCCACCGACTTTTCGAATTTTTTCTTCAGCTGAATGACTGAAGAATTTGGCTTTGACAATCACGGGCTGTTGCGGCAGTTTACCTTTGCCGAGCACTTTGAAGTAGCCCTGAAAAAAAAACTGTGCTGGTGACTGGTGCATTCATTGACATTGAGATAATGCAATGACTTACTGCAGCCTTGCTGGTGTGTTGTAGCAAACAAGGCAAGCTGACTACCACACACAAACACAACAGTGACGAACTAGTCTCTTTAAATTTTGTCTTTTGTCGAAACAGTTCAACTGATTGGAATGCAAAAAGGTGGACCGCAGAAATACGAGTGAACGGCACACATCACGAATGCAACATGAAAACGGACCGCCTTGACGCAGTCAATCACGGGCGCTTTGTCAGTGCGTTTCATGTACGCCTCTCGCGTCTGCTCAGACACCAACGACCAAAGTTTGTCGCAGTTCACCGTCGGACAGTAGCGCGGATTTTTTTTCAGATGAAAGTTGCGCATGCCGACCTGAAACGCAGAATGACTCGCTCAGCACGCGACATTTATTTTTTTTTATTATATATTTGAAGCACGTCCCCCACCGATTTCGGAAACCCGAAGGTACCAAACTCCGGTGGGATTGGGGAACGGACGGCTCACCATCCAGTGGAACCAATACCCTCGCCACGTGAGGGGGACAGCCTCTAAGCCCCGCTCTGTCCTGGGAGCACCAGTGATCTTAGCCCGATTTCGGTTTCGGTGGCCTGCGGTCGCTATATCCCCGTAGGGCAGCGAATCCGAAAGCTTTAGTTGAAAACCAGAGTAGTTATTAGAGTAGAGAGCTACACTGGCGGCAGTTTGTCATCCTCCGTGGGGGATCGAACCCGTCACCTTCTGGGTTGAAGGCGAACGTGCTAACCACCGAGCCACGGAGGCGACATTTTTTCATTTCACTTCACAATTTTCGTAGAATAACTAAAAGCGGGTTTTTACTTTTTAGAAACGCTGCTCCAACGGGGAACACGTGTTCATTCTAAAATCGGATTCAAAGTGGCAAAACCAACAAACAACTGACAATCAAAACATAACACGGCGCACAACACAAACCTTGCCAAAATAGCCAGGGTGGTATTTGTCAAAGTTGATGCGTTGGTGATGCTGTCCACCAGCGTTTCCCCGGCCACCCGGATGCTTGCGATGTTTTCCGATGCGTCCGTGGCCGTGCGACACGTGACCGCGCAACTTTCGGGTCTTCTTTTTTGTTGTCGCCATCTTTTGTCCCAAGTTCGGTTTTTACTTTTGCTCGATCTCAATGCGCAAACGTTTTCAAGTGCTGAGCCACCTGCGCTTTGCAAAAATGAAACACGCAAATAACAGATTATGCCCGGCGCTTGCATTTTTTGAGACACAAATGGAATCACTAACAGAGAAACACAAAAAGATAATGGCACAAAAAATCAATGTGAATGGTGAAAACTAAAAATAGTTGTTCCAGGGGGGGTGGGCGTGGGGCCGTGGGGGGCAAGGCATGTGAAAGATAGCTGGCTGGGGAATTTTTTAGATAGACAATAGCTGAATGGTCTAAGTAACAAACAGTGACACCCCAAAAATTTTCTCAGGCCATCCAAAAATCATGAATTTTTGCTTAAAAATCACGATTTTTCGTCTCATAAGTCTATAATATAAGCTGAAAAAATGATATATTGACATTCTTTACTGGGTGTAGCACCTGGACTGCTAAGTTTTATAAAACTGGCCCATGGCCTCTATTGACAGATTGATCTGAAATACAAAAAATCTCCTCCTTCACTTTGTCATTCGTAGTTTTCATCCAATCGTCCACGCCCTAAATTTGCTAAGACGACGTGGCCTTTCAGATAAAACATGTGATGAGCTTGAGCTGCTCTTATTTTTAATACGCACACATGTGCTGTTGTATAGGTATAACGCATATAACGCATGTATGCCCCACATCCCTGTTTAACTCATACTCACATTGTTTTTCTCATTTTAATGAAAGGGTAAATTTAATTCCAATGATGGTCGAGATCGTTGACGCACGACACAATGACAATATTTTAGAACTAAAGTAACGCTGATAAAACGAAAAGCTGAAACTGAATAGCGAAATCACAAACAAAACAATAAAATGAAAAATATTGAACAACGCAAAATACGTCGACACTCGAAACATCCAACGAATTGATTTGCCAATGCTTCAAGCACTTTTATTCCTTTTTAACACACATAATTTCCCCCGACCAATCACAATTGCACTGTAACAATGACCATATGCACCGAATTTGGCACCGAAAAACTGAACCCCTCGAGAACAAGAAAGATGTAAAATGGGCCAATCAAGGATTTTGCGCCTCCACTGGCACTGGTCCGTGCGTCTTATAACGTTCGATCACTTTCCGCGTCAGACTTTCAGCATATTTTCGCTTTGCAATTTCCTTCTGTTGTCGCGTGACGTGTTTGGCGTCGTCGGGAACGGTTGTCGCCAACTGATCTTCGATGGACGGTGGCGGTGACAGCTGATCGCTGTGCGGAAGAAATCTGCATGGAAACACAGTGGACATCGGCATTGAATTGGTGAACAAGGTGAAACAAAAAGTAATGGTTGAAAGAAACTTGCAAATATGAATTCAGGTATCAGGATTCAGGTTACATGATCATCTAGCATTACAACTACTGATTCAGGTTACATTACAAGTAAACTTCACCAAGCACCCGAATCGGCTGCTCCAACCAATCAGCGGTGTGATGGAGCGCCCCTCCGTCGGAAGCTTATTCCTATCCCGGCAGACGCGTCCCTGGCATCCGCCTCCCAGTGACTCAAAACGCGTGCCATTTTCGCGAATCTTGCAGGAAAAGCAGTCGTATGACTGCCGTGCAGCTCACGGCACAACGCCCAGCTGATATTTAGCACAACACTCGCTAGCCGCAAAACAACAACAACAACAACCAAGCAGGCCACTGATTCAAACACAGGGAACATTAGCTACATGAACAAGAGCACACCTAGCGGCCAGCTGTTCATCAGTCTGCGAGAGCAGCTCATTCTCATGCGGTGTCTGTTCGGCCATCGCAACGGTGCTGGTGGCCAGTGGGGCCATCAAAAGCGAGTCCATTGATCGATCGGTCAAATGACGGCCAGAAATCAGCAGTCGCTTTATTGCGTCAAATTCCGCTTGCACCTTGTTGTTAGACTTGTCATTTTTGATTGAGTATTCCAGCACGCGAAGCTGAAATGCGCAGCACAAGTCAGTGATACAGTGATTACTAGAAACAGCTTGCAATCCACAGCAGTCATCGGGCATATTTGCTTGGGCAATGCGAATACAACACGCTGATTGGCTGCAAACAGCCAAACAATGCCAATATAACGATTGTTTCAAACAAATTTCAAATTTCAAATAAAGTTTCAAACAAATTTCAAATTCACCGACACATTCGACACAACCAACAAGACACTCGAAATGCAAAAAAACCGACCGTGTCTTCGGAAATGTGTCGATCTGCAAACTGATATTCCGGAATATCGGCCAGTAAAAGTTTTCGCAGAGCATTCAGCGCATCTTGAAATCGTTCGAGTTTTGCCAGCAAATAAATGAGAAGCGTACGCGACGTGACGTGCTGCATTGGATTGTCCAGAACAGACAGCACTTCAAACGCGAGACGATGTTTATCCTGCAAATATGAGTTGTGAAAAGTAACGACAGAAAAAAACGCACAAGCCTCTGACGCAAAAGCAGAACTTCAAAAAAGAAGCAGCCACTCCCATGAACAATCAGAATCAGCACGTCGATTGGCTGCACCAAGTTCGGTGAATAGCGGAAATCAGCAGTACTTCTGCAATAGTCTTTCATGCGAACACACCAGTTTAGCAGCCAACGCAGCGACGTGGACAACAGCACGGGTGGGTAATGTCTCATTCGCTGAAAATGAACCGCCCAACGTGGCCACGGCTGCATCGAGACTTTCAATGGTGCCCTGCGACGTGAAAAGGCTGAATATTGCTCTTGAGTTATAAAATACAAACCGGTACACTTCTGTCTGAATGACTACCTTTTTCAAACATGGTTGAACACCAACGACACAAACTCAAATCGAGTTAGCCAATTAATCAGTGGGCTTTCTAGAAAAAAACACTTCGAAATGCACAGGTAACTTGACTGAAGCACGTGCCAATTGGTAGCAGGCGGCCGTGTACAGCACCAGCAGTGTTCGTGGTCTCGGCAGATCGGTGCGAAGTTGAGAGCTCTGCTGATACCGATTCCAGATGCGGACGCACTGCGCAAACTGATCGCATCTCAACATCAGGTCCATCGCCAACTGATAGCACGCGAGATGGTCGACGTGTGCGCTCCAATCGTCCGTCAGCAAGGTCGCAGCGGCCTGGGTGAACATAGGGATCGTCAAACGCACACGCGAACACACACAGTACAGGTTATGACGCGCAAGTCTACGTTGCAGCACGCTGCTTTGCCCCATGAACCACGAACCTGCCAACTGCGCGTGCGATGCAGCAGGCGAAGCACGTGCGGTGCAGCGTTGAACGCGCCAAAGTTGAGTCGGTCGATTTGTTGGCTGTATCGATGGAAAACAGCAAGAACCGTAGAAATCTCAACGTCTGTCTCAGCGAACGCGAGCGCTGACCGAACGTCGTCACCGAATATGACAGCAGTGTCGTCTCGAATGAGAACGGGCACTGAAGAGGTGTAGCAAGTGTTGCACTCCAGATGCAGTACGCAATGGCCGATTAAACATGACAGTTTTTCTCAGGGAGCAAGGAGCACGCGAAATTTGAATGAAAGAAAAAAGTCGTTAAAAACCTAATTGTGTGTCATATTCGACGTGTTTTTTAACTAATTGATTGTTCGTGATTATTCTGTTCATTCTTTCTCCCTTGCTCACACGATTGGGGAATTATCTTGGCGTTCTTGAAAAAGACTGAACGGGAGTGAATGGGAGTGAACTCCTAGTCTGAATGGGAGTGGGACTAATCTCGCCTTAACGAAGGACTGCCACACTGTACTGTACCTAAATTGTCCAATTTTCGACCAATGACGAATTTGTCCTGCAAGACTTGACGAATAAAGAAAACGAGTCGAATTTGAAATTCGACTTCGGCGTTCTTTTCAGTGCCTTCATAACGGGTCAACTACAATGGCACATCGCACATGACAATTATACCTGTGGACGTTTGTTCAGAAGCGGACACCGACTGATCGTGTTCATTGAGCAGTTTGTGATTGCAGCTTGCACTCGCTGTCAGCAAGCGTTGCCAAATGCTCTGTTGCTCAGCATCACTCAGCTGGTGGCGCCTGCGTTCGCGATACGCATCGAACGACGTTAGACCAAGGCTGGCGTCCGTAAACAGAAATCTGAAACTAATTTCGTCAAGCATTGCGTCAAAGTGGCGACAGTTTTCTCATTCCACAAAAGCTTCTGAAATCAATCAGAATCTCACTCAAACCAAACGTGTTTTTTTAAAGAAAACGACAACCTTCTTCTGACGTTCACTTGTTTGTCGAAGTCGAGCAATTTCAAACGGACGAAGTTAGCTACTTCTTTTGAACTGTTGGCTGATGAAGAAGCAAAGGAACTGCAAATGGCCGCGGATCGACGGAGTACGTGCAAACCGCCGGAACGACAGCAGAAGAAAACCCGTGGTCTCACTGCTTGTGAACATGGACGAACGGCGGCACAACCGTGCATTGCAGCTATCCCGTTTGTCACTGTCACACACAACTGGCTGGCTGAACCATAGTTGTTCCAGAGCCGAGGGGTTGGGGCATGGTTGTTCCAGAGCCGAGGGGTTGGGGCATGGTTTAAATTTGGATTTTTTTCAAATTTGAATTCAAATTCAATTTGAAAATTTTTTCTGTTACTTTGCTCTGAAAATTCGATTTATGGCATAATTTTTTCAAAGTTCAAACCAAATTTTCTTCCCAAACCTCAACTTTGTGTGCTTATGTGCATGTCATTGGTCATTTTGACCGACGTACTCCATGTTTTTCAATTTGGATGACTTCTAGAGTCAATTTTTAGCGGTGAAATGACTTAACTGAATTGAAATATCGTTTCAGAAATCTTTTTGTTGCAACTTAGAACATGTTTTTCAGTCGGTGGGCCATGAGATGAACATGATATCTTGTTGATTGGCGTATGTTATTGGTCTACAATGGAGTTGTGCGATATATTGTTAAACAATTGGAGCGGAGGTGTTGATCAATACCACATCACCCGACCGTTTTTCAGATACCCGATAACATGGCCACATGTTAAAACTTGCGTGCTAAGCCAAACTAACGTGTTAAACTTGCGTCTGTCAGTTGCCCGCAACGTGATCGCGAAATCATGGTACGTGTTTTCGATACGATGATTTGAAGAGCGGGCTCTCGCCATGTGGCAGATAGCACAGCTGGTTGAACCATAGTTGTTCCAGAGCCGAGGGGTTGGGGGGGCCGATATAGATAGCTGGAGCAAATTTTCCAGATAGATAGATAACTGGAAAATTTTGGGGGGGCCGCGGGGGGGGGCCATGTGACTTTGGGGGGGGGGCGGTCAAAATTTTGAAATTTGATAGATAGATAGCTAAAACGCTAAAAAGCTATAAAAACAGCAAAATAATGCTAAAAATACACTAAAAATCAAGTATAAACGCGTATTTTACCTAAAATTAGCGAAATTTTCAAGAATCACGAGCAAAAATGGTCAATTTTGGTTAAAAATTGACTCCTTTAATGTCTTCGAAGACAAAAATTTTCAGATAGATAGCTGACTGAAAATTTTTTTTAGATAGATAATAGCTGAGCCGAAAAAACCTGTCTGATAGAGATAGATTCGAAAATTTTTGGGGGGGGGGGGGCCGGCCCCCCCCCCCAAGAACAACTATGGGTTGAACCTGAAAGTAAGTGTCTTGGAGGAGGGGGGGGCGACCGGGTCGACAGGGGTTGCCGACTGAGCTGCAGCAAATAAGAAATTTTTTTTGAACACAGTCAAATTTTGGTAATTTTTTTTTAAAAGGAACAACTAAGAACGGTTCAACATTCAAGGTCAAGTACACGTCAAAAATTGTCCTGTTTTACTGTTGAAAATGCAACTTTCCCTCTATGAAATGGACAAAATTTCAATAAAACACGATTTTCGCTCTTGTAGTTTTTAGGATCGTTCTGAAAATAGTCTAGCTGAACTCAGCTCGACGAGACGCTCGAGACGCTTCGAAGTTCGGACGAACCTAACTTGTAAAAAAAATATTTTTTTTTATTTTTTTTAATTAAAAAAATATTTTTTTTAATTTTTTTAAATAAAAAATTGGATTTTTTTTGCTAACCCTAGTCCGATCCGAACTGCTCCGTTTGTAAGCGCTACGTTGTCTTGTTGCTGTTTTGTGTCGTCGTCGTGTCGTCGTCGTGGCGTCGTCGTGTCGTCGCGACATCATCAGAATTGATCGAATTTCAAGCCGGTATGTTGGTTTTCATTTCAGCTGGAGACAATTAGTGACATTTTGGGGGTTAAACACAAGAAGTGAAGAAAAGGGGTAAATGAGGTCACCAAAACAAAATCTGTAAAGTTCCGCCATACGGGAGTCATTCGGGACTATCGGGAGGCGCTTGCATATCTAGGGTTAGGGGCTTTGAAAAAAAATTTTTTTTTTTATTTTTTTTTTCGTTTTTTTTTTAATTTGGATTTTTTTTTCAAACTTAAAAAAAAATTTGAAAAATTTTTCTTCTACTTTGCTCTGAAAATTCGATTTATGGCATAATTTTTTGAAAGTTCAAACCAAATTTTCTTCCCAACTTCTTTGTGTGCTTAGGTACATGTCATTATTTGGTCATTTTGACCGACGTACTCCATGTTTTTCGATTTGGATGACTTCTAGAGTCAATTTTTAGCGTTGAAATGACTTAACTGAATTGAAATATCGTTTCAGAAATCGTTTTCTTGCAACTTAGAACATGTTTTTTTCAGTCGGTAGGCCATGAGATGAACATGATATCTTGTTGATTGGCGTACGTTATAGGTCTACAATGGAGTTGTGCGATATATTGTTAAACAATTGGAGCGGGGATGTTGGTCAATACCACATCACACGACCGTTTTTCAGATACCCGATAACATGGCCACATGTTAAAACTTGCGTGCTGAGCTAAACTAACGTGTTAAACTTGCGTCTGTCAGTTGCCCGCAACGTGATCGCGAAATCATGGTACGTGTTTTCGATACGATGATTTGAAGAGTGGGCTCTCGCCATGTGGCAGATAGCATAGCTGGTTGAACCTGAAAGTAAGTGTCTTGGGGGGGGGGGGCGACCGGGTCGACAGGGGTTGCCGACTTAGCTACAGCAAACAGGAATTTTTGAACACAGTCAAATTTTGGTAATTTTCTAAAGAGGAACAACTAAGAACGGTTCAATATTCAAGTACACGTCGAAAATTGTCCTGTTTTACTGTTGAAAATGCAACTTTCCCTCTATGAAATGGACATAATTTCAATAAAACACGATTTTCGCTCTTATAGTTTTCCGGATCGTTCTGAAAATAGTCTAGATGAACTCAGCTCGACGAGACGCTTCGAACAAACCTAACTTGTAAAAAAAAATTTTTTTTTAATTTTTTTTTTAATTTAAAAAAAAAATCCGGATTTTTTTCTCTCCTAACCCTATTAGGGGGCTTTGAAAAAAAAAATTTTTTTTAATTTTTTTTTCGTTTTTTTTTTTTTTAAATTGGATTTTTTTTTTCAAACTTAAAAAAAAAATTTGAAAAATTTTTCTTCTACTTTGCTCTGAAAATTCGATTTATGGCATAATTTTTTGAAAGTTCAAACCAAATTTTCTTCCCAACTTCTTTGTGTGCTTAGGTACATGTCATTATTTGGTCATTTTGACCGACGTACTCCATGTTTTTCGATTTGGATGACTTCTAGAGTCAATTTTTAGCGTTGAAATGACTTAACTGAATTGAAATATCGTTTCAGAAATCGTTTTCTTGCAACTTAGAACATGTTTTTTCAGTCGGTAGGCCATGAGATGAACATGATATCTTGTTGATTGGCGTACGTTACAGGTCTACAATGGAGTTGGGCGATATATTGTTAAACAATTGGAGCGGGGATGTGGGTAAATACCACATCACACGACCGTTTTTCAGATACCCGATGCCATCCCCACATGTTAAAACTTGCGTGCTGAGCTAAACTAACGTGTTAAACTTGCGTCTGTCAGTTGCCCGCAACGTGATCGCGAAATCATGGTACGTGTTTTCGATACGATGATTTGAAGAGTGGGCTCTCGCCATGTGGCAGATAGCATAGCTGGTTGAACCTGAAAGTAAGTGTCTTGGGGGGGGGGGGGGCGACCGGGTCGACAGGGGTTGCCGACTTAGCTACAGCAAACAGGAATTTTTGAACACAGTCAAATTTTGGTAATTTTCTAAAGAGGAACAACTAAGAACGGTTCAATATTCAAGTACACGTCGAAAATTGTCCTGTTTTACTGTTGAAAATGCAACTTTCCCTCTATGAAATGGACATAATTTCAATAAAACACGATTTTCGCTCTTATAGTTTTCCGGATCGTTCTGAAAATAGTCTAGATGAACTCAGCTCGACGAGACGCTTCGAACAAACCTAACTTGTAAAAAAAAAATTTTTTTTTAAAAAAAAATTTTTTTTTAATTAAAAAAAAAATCCGGATTTTTTTTTCCCCTAACCCTAAACCCTATGCATATCAAATGTGGTTCTTCGAACTCCCTGCCTGATTGATTTAGCACAACTTTGATTTTTGAAATTCAAAAAAATTAAAAAGACAAAAATGACGATTTTTCTTTTTTTAACAACCTTTAGGCCCGATTCTAGTCACTAACAGGCATCAGAACTCAATAACACAATTGAGTGGTGGATTCGATGACTAAAAATTTAGATTTGTTTTGACGACTGAAAATTCAGATTTTCTGTTGGTAAAAAAACGGTTTTTTATTTTTAGCATGAAAAGAAACCGATTAAAAAACCGGTTTCTTTTCATGAAAAAAACGGTTTCTTTTCCGTGCCATCCCTGGTATTTTGTCCATTTTACTTTTTAAGCTTTACAGCGCGTTCATCTCAAGAAAAAAATTCAAAAAATTGAATTAGTTGAAAAAGAATGTCCGGCGGAATGGATTATGAATTGGCGCCGCGAAAAGCGCACGAAGATGCGGATCGAGCGTTCGAATACGTCAGTCGACTTGGTCCGTTGTGTTTTCTTGTTTGTTTCACCTTTGATTCGTTTTCTGTTGTTCTTATTCTTTTCCATCCAACCAAGATTGCCAATTTCTCGACCCCTCCCCAAAAACCCACCCTTTTCGCCTCAACTGCAGCCGGCATGACGCCACAGCAAAAGCCGAACGAACAAGAGCTGAAGGAGACGGAGGAGGCAATCAGGAAAGGTGCCAAAGAGCTCGCCGACCAGGGACAGATCGAGATGCTGCAGCAGATCATTGAGCACGTGCGGCCTGTTCTTGTGCAGTTCGGCAAGGCAAAGGCTGCCAAGTTGGTCCGAGATCTGATCGACTACTTTCTCGGCATCCAGGGCGACACGCAACGGCAGAACAAACAGCTTGATGATTTGAAGGTTGGTTTGATTGGCTCTGTCCTGTCATTCACTCATTGTGTTGCTCAGTGCGCCTTGGGACATGCCGACATATTGACTTCATGAAACTTTCCGATTGGTTTGCGCCTAGGTGTCAGAGACACCTAAAAGTTTTGGATGACACCTAAAATTTTGGATGACACCTAAATAGTGAAGGAAAATGCGTTTTCACAACCTTTTTTTTTAATTTCGCCTTTCGAAAACGTTTCAAAACATTTTATTTGCAATGAATTTGACGACCAAGTTGAGCTGCGAGTTAAAACGCGGTACCATTTCAGCCGTTCTGCACTGAAACGCATTTATTTCGTCTTCGTGCATTTTCAGTGCTGTTGCCCCCATTTTGGGACAGTTAATTTTCAGACATCTAATTTTTTTGGCAGACGACACCGAAAAAAAATAAGTTTAGGCGTGAAAACGGCAGAAACGGCCGTTTCTTGTTCAATGAGCCAGTGGAGGATGGAGCCGTTCTGCGGTTATGAGAATGGAATGCTGCGGCAGCAAGCACAGCGCGTGTTTCTCAATGCAGGTGAAGCTCTGCCAAGAGTGCATCGAGTGGGCCACCCAGCAGAACCGTGTCTTCCTGCGGCAGTCGCTGCAGGCGCGTCTCGTGCGTCTCTACAACGACATCACTCGCTATCAAGACGCTTTGGCGCTCGGTCGGTCGGAGTGTGCGGTTTTATGCCCGTCGTTCTGTCCCCAGCAGCAGCTCTGCTGTGTGAAAAACGGCTTTTTCCTGGCAACTCGCTTTTGGTTCTTACTGCGTCATTTTGTATTGGGTGTTGGCCACAATTTCTTGTGGCCACAAAAAATAATGTTGTTTTCATTTGCTTGTCGTCCTACTCACTGCCTGACGCAGTCTACACAACGAATCACTGTTTTATCATCCGCGTTTCTGAATCTCAACTCTCACATTGCAGCGTCAATACTCGTCCGAGAACTGAAGAAGGTCGACGATAAGGAGCTGACGGTTGAGGTGCAACTGGAAGAGAGCAAGGCGTGCTACCACCTGCAGAATCTGACAAAGGCGAGGGCTGCGTTGACGAGCGCACGCACCACCGCCAACTCCATCTACATACCCCCGCAGACGCAGGCAGCGCTGGACATGCAGTCCGGTCAGTTGCACTGACTCGTTCTGTCTCACACGACTCACGTGCGGCTGGCTCGCCGCTTACTCACGGATGACGTTTTTGATAGTGAATCCAATTCGGCGACAGCATTTTGTTTGGGGTGACCTGCTACAATCGCATTATGCACGCACTAAAAAATGCAAAGAAATGATACACAAACTCGCAGGTATCCTGCATGCGGCCGACGAGCGCGATTTCAAGACAGCGTTTTCATATTTCTACGAAGCGTTTGAGGGCTATGACTCCGTCGACCGCAAGCAGCTGGCGTTGCGTGCGCTGAAGTACATGTGTCTCAGCAAAATCATGCTAAATACGTTCGTTGGAGCTTTACTGTGTTATGAAAATGTAATTCAAAAAAATCTGTTCGTCCACTTGAACATTTCAGCGCAGACGATGTGAACGGTATTCTGTCGAGTAAGCTAGCACTGAAGTACTCTGATTGCTCAGACGTTGACGCAATGAAGGCGGTTGCTGCAGCTGCTAGTAAACGATCGTTGGTGAAATTTAGAGAGGTATGCTACACGAAATTCGAATGCGGTTTTCATGAATCTCAAATCGCTGATAGGCTTCGTAAACCAAATCGGCCCATCAGTGTAGTTTATTGCACTCACATTCAAATAAATTATTTTTTTGTTTTTCTCACGCACCAATTTGTTTCGACCCCAAAACAGGCGTTTGGCCAGTACCCGACCGAATTGCAATGTGACTCCGTGGTGAAGACACATTTCAACGCTCTGAACGACAGCATGCTGGAAAAAGATCTGTGTCGAATCATTGAGCCGTACTCACAGGTTCAAATTGCGCATGTTGCGTCCACAATTGGAATGGATCAGGTAAACTTTTGGAGAATCAAAGAGAACAAGCTGTCTATTGTACTGGCCAGGTCGACAGGCCTGCTGACTGTAGTGTGACAACAGGCCAAGGCACTAGTCTAAAAGTTTTTTTTATGTATAAATGGCTCATTTTATTTTTTTCAGAGTCGGGTAGAGAAGAAGCTCGCACAGATGATCTTGGATAAAACATTTTGCGGTAGGTTTTATTGTTTTTCTGTAACTAAGTTTGTGTTTAAGTTTTGTTTGGTTGGGGTTGGGCTTTTTTATTTTTTTTGGGTTTTTTTTTTTTTTTTTATTTCTTTTAACGTTAGTTTGAAAAACTGTCTGAATGCCACTGTGAACGAGTAACATTTGAGCACGTGTAACGTTTTGTTTGCAGGCACCCTTGACCAGGGCGAAGGTGTGCTGGTTGTTTTTGATGAAGTGCCCAAGGATGCGACCTATGACGCTGCGGTGCAATCGATCGAGGCACTCGGTCACGTCGTGGGCGCCCTCGAGCACACAGTGAAAACGTTGACGTGATCGTGCGTGCTGCTGCATGTTGTGCAATGAATCGCCCGATATTGTCACTGCATTGCAATTGAGACCAGCTGATCTTTGTGGCTGTCGAACATGCAACTATTTGCAATCAGGTGATTGATTATATTTGAGCGTGCTCAACAGTTGCATCGACAACCTTTCAGTTGCACTTATTTGGGATGTTGTCGCACTTCTTTATTAACCCAAATGAATGCTTGCTTATACGATCATTTGAGTTGTTCACAAACGAGTTTATCGATTGTTTGCAAAAATTGTGTTGTTTGTTTTCTGAATTTACTGAGTTGAAATGTTCCTGTTGACTTTTTATGATGTTCTTTTTTCACCGAAAATTTTTTGACAGACAACTTGAATACCTATCTCTGCTTGGGTCCCCCCCTCGCTGTCGTTCCTTGTTTACAATAATTTTCAAGGGTTACAGTTTTACGCACTAGTGATAAAATCTCAGTGAATGGAATTTCTTAGCGCGTGTGGTTCAGTGGTTTAATGATGAGCGCGTTGAACAGTGATGCTGCTGTTGACATTTGAATTGTGAAAATGTTTTCTGAATGTGTGCATTCTTTTCAACTTACGGATTTCTGTTTTGTTTTGCTATTTATTCGAAAAGATGTACTGTACAACCTAGAGGAAGCATTCGGGAACTGGCTTTTTATACGAGTTTCACCAAGCACCTTCCATTCTTACTGGCGTGATTGGCTGCCCTATGGATTGGTCAGAGGGCTCTGAGGCAGCCAATCTGCTAAATTGAATTTGCAACACACACAATATTTTTTGGTGATAACCAGTTTACACACGGTGTTTCTAACTTCCTTATAGTACCAATGGCTCTGCAGTGTTGTGATGCGATACCGTTTTGTATTCAGAATGTTTTCTCCATTTGAAGGTTTTTATTGTTTCATTCAGTTGTGTGCCCTAAATTTCTGTTTTTTTAAGAAACCGACGCCGTCACAGGTTTGTTATTCGTGCTAAAAACAATGTACTTGAGTTGAGTCATCGCGTTTTAGTAAAATTCATTCTTCAGAAATGTCGAAGGATAAAGCTATAACAAAAAGCAAGGGCACCGAAATACCGCTATATTATAAATACCGAAAATCCCGCGTCCTGTCCAAAAAACAACGAAAGACACCCCACAGGCAGAAATAACAAAAACTCCAAAAACCGCAATCAAATCTTATGAAAAATAATACCTATAAACAAAAAACAACAACAACAAACCATCCAAAATTGAATAATTCACACGACAGTTCGATTTGACACCACTTTGGTAGGAGATTCTCTCAGACTTCGAGCCTAAAATGAAGAGAGAGCAAGTATCGCAGAGGAAAAAATGCACATCCATGTTAATTTAATATCAGTGAACTCCAACAATCTGCTGATCCAGCATTTGAACACTCAAGTGTCAGTCAGCCAACCAGAATATTGCCAGAAATCCACCAATTGTCCACCACGAAACAAATGTGAGTGATTCTGAAGCCCCAGAATCTGAGAAACACTGAATGCAGCAGGTGTCATGCACAGCACACAAGCGTGTAAATAAATAACACTGGTGAGCATAGGTTATAAATAAAATACTTTAAAATTGTAAAACCCAGCATCACTTTCTATATTTTTTATAATAAACGCAAAAACTAAACAATCACTTTTTCTGCGGCTTTGCGGTCGGCGGCGACTTTCCAAAGAAAATGTCTAGGCCGAGACCGCAGAACACGAGAATCGTGCCGAGCCACTGGCGTTGCGTCTGCGCGTTGCCGAAATAGACGACGGACATGAGGATCGTGAAGAACTTCCGGGTGGTCGTCACGATCGAGCACGGCAGCGGGCCGAACAGCTCGATCGTTTTGAAGATGAAAAACTGAGAACGAAACATCGTTGGGGCAATGAATGTTGCGTGAGTTGTTGAATGAATAGAATGAATGTTGCATTGGTGCAATACTTCAGAAGTTAGCGACCCCTCTGACTGAATGCCCCATTTTAGCGCGCCGTCATCCCATTACAAATGCAGCCAATCAGCCGCTTTCTCTGTGACGACGCCTGTCCGCATCACTTATACCTGTCCCAAAGCACTGGCCATCGACAAGGCAAACAGGTGAAACTGAACCGAAGGGAAGCGACCAACGAACGCAATGAAGCTCACGGCCTCGCCTGTCACGATGAGACCTGAATGAAAGCATTCTGTTCTTCACGAGTTCACGGTTTCACAGCGACAAGCAAATGCAACCACAGGAAACAGCCATGCATCGTTTTGTGATGTTTGCGATTTTGCATTTCACAACGAAAGGCAGCATACCGAATGAGAGGTACAACGAGGACCACAGGTTCATGTTCATCATCATGTGGTGCGACACGAGTTTGTGACTGGCACGGATCCTCTCCTGCACCGCACCGGTGGTGCCGTCCATTGCTAATGAGATGCACTGCAATGAGAGCGCTCACTGATTGGCGGGGACGCAATGCATGCACTGACCACGCTGTCTGCATTGCAACTGAACAAACGTAACACAACACACAAGTGGCAAGCACAGTTGTCTCAATACAGCCAATCCACATTAACAAATGTCTACATCGAAGGTTTCACCAACCAACAAGACTTCGCCCCAGCCAAACTGGAACATGCTCGTCCCGTCCGCGCTCGCCTTTGTGTCTTTGTACAAAAACAAACAGACGCCAATGACGATGAGCGTCACAAAGAGATATTTCTTCAGTGGGTAACGCCGCCGAGCAAACAACACTCCGAACACCATGATTGGGATCGGCTTGCACGATTTCCCGAGCACCTGACGTGCAATCAGTATCAACTGGAATTTCTTCAGCATAAACAAACCCACTTTTTACACGAATAGCTGGCTAATATTTTTATTTTTTGTCACTGCGACTCAATGCGTTCGCAGACGTGGAAAAAAAATCAGTTTCATGCTTAATGAAGTTCAAATAGCCCAAAGTGACTCAACCGTATCACAGGGATTTGGATCGCTTTAGCAATTTTGAATTCGCGCGTCAATCATAAAATTAGTAAAACGTGCCGTAACCGTCCCGTCAGTCAGCACAACCAGACCAATACGTGTACCACAGAATGTTTTTCGTTTTTGCCGATTGTTTTAGATGCAGTGTCACGGGGAAATCTGGCAAAAAAATACGGAAAACCTAGCGGAGTGCAACCTGAGTGGGATAAGGCACGAATTGCAGCGCGTGATTGCTGGCGATCATTGCTGCGACGTACGAGAACGCACAGAGCGCGTACAGACTCGCGGGCGTCGTGTCGCTGGCAGGCTGCACGCAGCGGATCACTGGAAACGCTACGAGTGCACCAAACATTGCACCCGCCAGAACAGCAAAGTTGTCAAGCACACTGATTTTCGAACAAATGAGAAAAAATGAATACTTGCCCAGGAACGAGAAGCACGCGTTGACGACGCACTGCATGAACACCAACGCCTGCGTGTACACGAATGGCTCCTGCTGTGCGCCATATTTCGATCGTGTTCTGAATTGATAGATTGCGACTTCGGTTCATTCCCTAAATTGAAAGCCCAACAATAAAACGAGAGCCACTAAAACACCCGAACAGCCGCCAGTGGCTCGCTCACATTTGCTCTTGCTCAATGCCGAAATAGAAATAGCACACGAGAATGCCCATGGCGCAGCCCATCAGCTCCAACGCCGATTTCCATGGTGCCGCTTTGGCGTCGTCCGGCTCCGGTTTTCGTTTCGATGTGATCGGTGAGTCTGGTGGTGGTGCAACAGACGACTTCTCATCCAGCACATCCTCGGAGACACTCAGCAGCGGCCGCCGGTGCGGGTCCATCGCTGCAGCCATTCGATTTCTGAAAGCACAAAGTCAGCAACGTTACCAAGCAACATTGAAAACCTGAAATCAACAGCGTTAGCGCGCCAATTCGTTTATGACTCATTGCTTCGCTGTTTGCGTCGGCCTTATTGTTGTTACTTTTTGACGAATCACGAATTCTGATTGGCCTTCTAAAAGTTGCGTGAATCAACGCAAACCAAAGTTTGTATGAAGTACACTTACGATATGCCGGTATTTCACCGATATTCAAAATCGTCAGAAAGGAAGCTGCCAACGAGGCAAAAATCTTTTCTTTATTTCGCAGACGAAGCCGAAAAATTACATAAGCAAAGTCATGATAGAAAACCAAATGAAAATGAAAATGCAAAGACAACTTTTAAAATACAAATAAATAGCGTTTATGGTGTCAGAAATCGGTCGATCTGACGGTTGAGAACACTCATTTTTGAACACAAACTTTAGCCTAATGAAGTTCACGAAAAAAACATGACGAAAGAAAGCACAAATGAAACGGCTTTTGTGGACAGAAAAACATCACAATATTTGAGCATGAACTAATTAAACCGAATACAAAATCACTCGGCATTTTCGGTTGGGCTGCGAAAGATTACAACACAGTAACTTCAACATACCAACTTTATATCACAACTAAATGCCAGTTTCAGAAAACCTCAAAAATGCCTTGCTGTTTGTTTTCTCAGATGTTCTCGGGTTGAGAAATCCGTGAAACTAGCCTACCACAAAATACAAAACAAGGAAACAAAATGACACACAAACCACAAGTGTTTGTCAGAAATGCAAAAATTCAACCCAACTTTTTTGATTCCTTCTAAAGCAGTAACGAATTTACACAAAAAAGGGATAGAATCGTCAAAGGAAATTGCATTGCACACTGAAAAATATTGAAAATACAAATATAATATTAGGAGTCACAGAGCTGCATTCTAGTGATGCAACGTCCGAGCGAGGCTTCGTGTTCTGTGGTCAAAAAGTATCGCTCACGTGCGGTCTGGCTGTCGTTCAAGTGGCATTCATGAAGCAGTATTCCCTGACGCGTGCAGCTGTGTTAAAACATAGCTACGCGGTCACTAAATACTCCTTCATGAATGCCGCTTAAATGGGCTGAACACTTCCAGGCAGCGTGGCAATGAGCAACAACAACAACAACATGAAAACAACAAAACTGCGCAAAATGCAAAAAAATTGTTGAACTAAATCCCAACGAGAAAGTCAAACAGAAATAAAAGACGAATAAATTACATTACTAACGCACAGTGTTTCGTGGAAATGCATGTACAGTCGAACTCTAAATTACAGGCAATCAGCTGATTGGTTGGTGGTCACAGGTTACGTGATGCCTAATTTCTGTGCAGGGGCACTCCGCGCCCACAGCAATGCCTGCACAGAAAGCATGCATCACGTGATCACCAACCAATCAGCTGAGTCCCTATAATTTTGAGTTCGACTGTATGTACAGTGAGTGCATTGCGTGCTAAACATCGGTCAACGGTTGCAGGGGCACCACGCCGATGCCGACGCCGCCCTCATGTGCGACCATGCTCGCACCAAAACGCCACACATTATTCTCGATAGAGTAGATCTGCAAAACAAAACAAAACAATGAGTTGACTCGAATGTTGAATGAATTTTATGGAAGTAACAGGCACAGTGTAAGCACAGAGTCTGCATGGACCTCCATTGAGCTCAAGTTCGAGATGCCATCATATCCGCCAATGGCGAACAGTCTGCCACAATTGGCGATCAGCGACACCCGCGAGCGTTTGATGTTCATCGCACAGATCTGCGTCCATTCGTCCGTGGCCGGGTCGTACATTTCGGCCGTGCGCAGAAACTGCGAGCCATCGTAGCTGAAATGGGGGGCATACGAGACAAGTGACGGCTGAATAGTGGCTGCAAGCTGAACGAAGCAGCTTAGGTGGCCATGAGACGCAAAATAGACGTTTCAGAATTGGTGTAAAAAGTTGGGAGTCTGAATGAAACAATCCTCAGCGATGTCGATGTTTGAGTTGAATCTTGGATGTGATAAAATAAGACAAAGTAGGAAACCCAGCAAATGAACGGTGATCAACTCAATTTTGTTTCTAAAAACCATCAATTCAGTGCACCCGACTCAGTTGTAGTGTAAACCAAATGAAAATCCGAAAACGAAACAAAAATAAGCCAGAAAAGCAAAGTCTAATAACGAACCCGCCACAGACAAACAGTTTTCCATTCAACGCACAAGCGCCAAGTCTGCAGCGCCGACTGAGCATTGACTTCACCGGTGACCACTTGCCTGTTTCCGGGTCGAAACACTCAACTGAGTTGAAGATGGACATGCCGTCGTGGCCACCCATCACTGAAAATAGAAAACACATGTTTTTTTAATCACTGTGGAAAATAGCTAAGCGAATAATTGTTAAGCCTGTCTTTGGAACAGAATCATGGACAAGAAGCACAAGTACTGAATATAACAAGATCAACGTCCATGAGCAATCGATGGCGTCCAGTGAATCAGCTGACATCACCATCACCATCACCATCACCAACTGACCGTAAATTCTGCCGTCGAGCACAGCAATGCCAGCTGCCGAGCGCTGCTTCTGCATGGCAGTCAACAGCGTCCACTTGTTACTCGCTGTATCGTAGCACTCAACAGTCGCCAACGAGGTGATGCCATCGTAGCTGAATCATAAAGCACAGCAGCCTCACAAACACAATCAATCAACAAGTTCTGTACTTTGCCATTGAACTCGATCGTTTCGTACCCGCCACAGACGAACAGGCGGTCACCGACCACAGCGGCACCGAGCGCCGATCGCTTGTTGTTCAAGGGGGTCACCTGGACACAAATGTAAATGTGTCCTGTGTAAATGTGTCATGTGTAAACGTACATCGGCCAACTCAGAGCTGCTCCGCAACCATGACAAGTGTCACAACTGCAACAGCAACTGCATTGCACTGCACCTCCTTCCAAACACGCGTCTGCGGACTGAACACCTCGACTGTTTTCAGTCGTTCGTGCCCGTTGAATCCGCCGATCGCATACAGCAGTCCGTTCATCACGCCCACACCGACACGTGAGCGCAGTGTCGACATCGGCTCGATCGTTGTCCAACGCGCCACCATCGGGTCGTACCTGCAGAAGGCGTTCGTGCCGTTCTACAGGCCAGGGTGTCTCAAAGAAACAACAATCGGCAAAATGACTAAAGTAATTTTTAAATGTTCTAATCAAGACTAACCTATTCAGGAGTCTCTCAAAGGCAAGATATTTTCCAACAGGTGAAGAAATTAAGAAATTTGTTGAAAAATTAAAGCTTCATTTTTTCTCACACGCGCATCTCAATTTCACAACAAGTTGGTGATTTTTCTTCAAGAAATTCATTTTTATTTAAAACCAAAAAACTAACTGCAACTGTAACAGTTTCAGTGAGTCAAAAAAGACAAAACAAAAGCACAAAAAATCGTAAATGGACAATGATGGTCTGCGTGTGCGCGTATGACGGTCGATTTGCAACCTTGAAGTTCAAAACGTTGCTGTGCTGGTGAGCTTGGTTGTTTTCAAATGAAATATCTGATATTCTTGAACTGTGTTCCAAATTTTAGACTCAACCGTTGAGCCAAACTCTAGATGTCTACAAACGAGCCGTTTTGCCCATTGCCGTTTTTTATGAGACACCCCACTCATTCAAAAGATCAATCAATTCAACCAATTGTTTGGATTAGCAACATTCCACTCACATTTCAACAGTGGACAGCGAATCGCCTGCGTTTGTTAGTCCACCAACGGCGTACACGATCCCCGGAATATCGTTGCAGCATCGTGGTCGGGTTCTAAAAATACACACAGCAAATAGAATGCGGCGTTTACATTCGCCATGCAAAACTCGAGACACGACAAGAAATGTCAACAAAACGTTTTGCCCCGGGTGAGGCTCGAACTCACGACCTTCAGATTATGAGACTGACGCGCTGCCGACTGCGCTACCGAGGCTCAACTACAAAGGGGCCAAACAGACATACACAGTATAGTTTTATAACACACGTTACGCATGCTATGCATTGTGTGCTTATATGCATTGAAGAACACACAGAGATAGCATAGCATACAACACAACGAAAACGTGTTTCACTTTTACGATGCGCTACGCAGGCGCAGAGATAAAAATGCCAGCTTCCCTTGTTTGAAAAGTGCAAAAAAATCAATATTTCAAAGCGCTTCAGTAGCGTTTGAGCGAGTGGTGAAAATAGTGAATTCAGTTACAAAGTTGTTGGCATGACAAGAAAACTGCACTGCAGCAGAGAATGACCGTCGAAGCGTTCTTACTTTCGCAAACACATGAAACCAAACCGCGCAGAACATCAGCAATGCTTTCACATGAGAAAAGTGAACCAAACGGAAGCAACTCAGATCAGCTCATTCAAGAACTGTTCTGTCTGGCTAAACAGACAGTTTCATGCACAAAGTGTCAGTTTTTTGCGTGAACAGTTGCAAACGAACACTGAGTTTACCGACCCAGGGAAACAAAACAAAAAAAGCAAAGCAGAGCACTGAGCACAACCTGAAAGTAGTCAGCAAGGGGCGTCGTTCCGGCAGCAAGTGGTAATCCTTTGCTTCGTCCAGCAGATCACGACACCGCAAGCACGAACGAATCAATTCGTCAGAGGCGACCCGATCAGCGAGATACTCCGGTTTCAGCAGAGGCAAGCGGACGCACGCCAGCACATCGCCCAGGTAGCCACGGCGTGCCGGGGGATCGTGGCGCACCCACGCAATCGCTGCCTCGAACACCTGCAAACGAACAACAACAGCCTGCTGCAAATGACATCAACGTGAATGCAAAACATCACTGATCTGTGCAAGATTTCTGATTCTGATTCTTTTGAACCCCAGTTTTGGGTAAAGGCCCGTTTATACCTGGCGTATGTCTGCATACGCCAGGTATGACCGGTAGTATGCAACAACACGAGACCTGAGGTACATGCCATACATGCACGTCACGCCAGTTGTTGTGCTATTGCATACTGCCCTTTGAGAACACACGGGATAGTGCAATTTTAGCATGACTCAACAGGCATACAAAAAACTCAGAAATCAGCAGTGGCCACGTACCCGTTCCTCAGAGCTGACATGCAGCTCGTCTCTCGATAGAATGTCCAACAAATCTTCAATGTCCAACGACAGAAAGTCATCGACGCGGCAAACGGCCGTAAAGTGTTTCTGAATGAAGCGATCCGCCGAGCGAACCAACCCCTGACAGTTTAAAACCGCAGCGAAATGACGCACGTTCAAGACGTTCGAGCCTAGAAACTTCACATGCGATCATACACCAGTGTCACATTTGGCTGTTTGGTGGCGCCAGACGAGACGCGGCCAATCAGAGTGCCAGCACTAACTTGCTTTGCTTCCTTCGTGTTCTTTGTACACCCATTTCACCGCTTCATTACCGCACCGATAGACAAATCAAAACGACCAATTAAAAGATTCTGACCAATGAAAAATCAATTTCCCGAGAAACGGTACGTTTTCATTTGCCACCCCTAGTCTAATTCTCTAACATACCCAACTAGCTGATTGGATGGTAGTCAACCCCAGTCACGTGATGCCTGTATTCTAAGCAAACCAAGCTCCACCCTCACAGCAATTCATGCACAGATTGCATACATCGTGCAATCAGCCAGTTGGATATGTTATCGAGTGCACAAAGTGTCAGCACTGCTGTCAACCTTGCAAGCGTGACTGCAAGTAGCGACTGCACGCGTCAACGATGGCGTTCAACTGCAGAAAGTTTGCGCCGACCATCAGCGACTGCACGTTGCTGACGCTGATGCGCAGTTTGCCGCTGTACGCAAAGTTGATCAGCTGCTCCAGGGTGTCCGCGTCGATGTCCGCTGCAAGCGAAACAAAACTGTTGCACAGATTCAAATGCCACACGCTGAGTGACTGTGAGTGATGCATCGAGTTTCAAGCAACCAGATTTCCAGAACGCGATCAGTATATTTGGTAAATTCCAGCACTGTTCAATAAGAAGGTGCAAACGGTCAAAAAACGCCCAACCATCAAAAGCAAACCATGCAACGGAATCTCGGCCATGTTCGCCTCGACCATCTCTGACAGGAACATCGTCTGGAAATAGGGGATCGTGGCGGCCAGCACCACGCGATGTGCACTGAAGCGTCGATGCTGCACAATCAACGTCACGTCGTACAGCTTGCCGAGTCGCCGGATTCGCTCAAACTGTGGCCACGCGTTCGTTGTGTGCTCCTCAGCCTCGTACGTGATCACCTGCAGACCGTCAGTGCTGCATTTGGCTATCAATTGTACTTTATGCATCTATGCTTAGAAAAATGATCTGTGCTCTGCTCATCTTTGCCCTAAAAGACAGCAAGAAAGTTGAAAATGACAATATTTTTTGTTGTTTGCGTTTCGACTTGCTGTATGAATTTGGAGGTGCAATCTAGTTGTATATCACACGCAACTAGCGGATTGGTTGGCGATCAAGTGATGGGTGCATTCTTTGCAGGCATTGCTCCAAAGGCGGAGACGTTTCCGAACAGAAAGCCCGTGATCACAAAACATTCAGTTGGTTGCATATGATGAACGAACGAACGAATAGTATTTTGGGCAATGTTTAGCTAAGGCTAAGCCAGAAAAGCACACAGAGAACGCTCGTCAAGTGTCTAAACACTCGACCAATAAGCCAACCGATGAACTGGCAACACTGATTCTCACTTCGTCGTCATCACAGAGAAACGTGGCCGGATTGTCAGTGGCACTGCTACAACGCTCAGCCTCCAACGCTCCCCTATTGTTGTTGTTCACATTTTCCTCTCGAAACGATGCGCGCTGACTTGCGTCGTTGCCGACATTTGAATGGTTCGACAAGCGCGAGTTTCGCATTTCAACCAAAGCATGTTGATTGGGATTGTTGGTGGACAGCGAATCGTCCAACTGTGCCTGCTGGTTGCTCACTCGCACTGAGTTACTGTAGCAGCCGGAGCCTGAATTGTGGCAAGCAAATTAAACACCGTCGAACTTCTGAGAAAACTTTTCTGACTTCGAACTAAAAACGGCTTGACGATGACGAGGGTATTTTTTGAGCTCACGCAATCAATGGCCTCAACACCCTTGCCATCAGCGTATGATTGTCGGTGTGTTTCGACACGAAGAAATGTTAAAAAACGTAGACATTGTTACTTCGACTTCCTCCGGAAAAACCGGCACCAAACGCATGCGACGACGACGCTCGATCCCGGCTGTTCACATGTTGATGTTGCAGCTGCTGGTGAACTTGAGCGTTTTTCGCCAGCGAGCCATCAACACTTTCGTAATTCAGATTCAAACTTCGCTTCGCATTGTTTAGCCCTGACAAATCGTTGTTTTCTGCCAAATGATTAACTGGTTCGTTTTCGGCCGCCTCTTCATTGCCATCGGAGGAAGAATCACCGTGATTTTTCTCATTCTTCAGATTCACGTTTATATTTTTTAGTCCTTCGTGCAGACGCTCATCATCGTCGTCGTCCATTGTGATGATAAACAGCCTTTCCTGAAGGGTGAGTGAAAATCTGGTTGGTTTGAATTGGCCTGTCGTTCACGGTGTACCTAGGGTTAGGGGCTTTGAAAAAAAAATTTTTTTTTTTTCGTTTTTTTTTAAAATTTGGATTTTTTTTTCAAACTTAAAAAAAAATTTGAAAATTTTTTCTTCTACTTTGCTCTGAAAATTCGATTTATGGCATAATTTTTTGAAAGTTCAATCCAAATTTTCTTCCCAACTTCTTTGTGTGCTTAGGTAAATGTCATTATTTGGTCATTTTGACCGACGTACTCCATGTTTTTCGATTTGGATGACTTCTAGAGTCAATTTTTAGCGTTGAAATGACTTAACTGAATTGAAATATCGTTTCAGAAATCGTTTTCTTGCAACTTAGAACATGTTTTTCAGTCGGTAGGCCATGAGATGAACATGATATCTTGTTGGTTGGCGTATGTTATAGGTCTACAATGGAGTTGTGCGATATATTGTTAAACAATTTGAGCGGAGATGTTGGTTAATACCACATCACACGACCGTTTTTCAGATACCCGATAACATGGCCACATGTTAAAACTTGCGTGCTGAGCTAAACTAACGTGTTAAACTTGCGTCTGTCAGTTGCCCGCAACGTGATCGCGAAATCATGGTACGTGTTTTCGATACGATGATTTGAAGAGTGGGCTCTCGCCATGTGGCAGATAGCATAGCTGGTTGAACCTGAAAGTAAGTGTCTTGGGGGGGGGGGGGGCGACCGGGTCGACAGGGGTTGCCGACTTAGCTACAGCAAACAGGAATTTTTGAACACAGTCAAATTTTGGTAATTTTCTAAAGAGGAACCACTAAGAACGGTTCAATATTCAAGTACACGTGAAAAATTGCCCTGTTTTACTGTTGAAAATGCAACTTTCCCTCTATGAAATGGACATAATTTCAATAAAACACGATTTTCGCTCTTATAGTTTCCCGGATCGTTCTGAAAATAGTCTAGATGAACTCAGCTCGACGAGACGCTTCGAACGAACCTAACTTGTAAAAAAAAATTTTTTTTTTTAAATTTTTTTAATTAAAAAAAAAATCCGGATTTTTTTTCCCCTAACCCTAGGTGTACCCGTAATGCATATACATCATCATCGTAAAGTTGAAAGTTGAAATTAAAAACAGCGGCACAAAAAAGCAGATTATTTTTAATTCGAAACTATTTTCTTTAATATACTCTGAAAACCTCATTTTTGGCACAATTTTTGGAAAGTTTAACAAAAAATTGTTTTGACATTACCTTATAAAACCGTCAGCAGTCAATTTTGGACTATTTTACCCATTGATTTTTTGATTTTAGGCTTGAACAACAATTGGACTATAGTTTTTGAGCGTCGCAAAAGCTTCGCTTAATAGCGGGGCTTAGAGGCTGTCCCCCTCACGTGGCGAGGGTATTGGTTCCACGGGATGGTGAGCCGTCCGTTCCCCAATCCCACCGGAGTTTCGGTACCTTCGGGTTTCCGAAATCGGTGGGGGGCGTGCTTCAAATATTAAAAAAAAATATTTCCACCCAATCCAGCCAAGGTGGCATTTCGACGCACACTGTGAATTCTGAGCGTCCGAGCTGCACTGTCTACAAACGCTTGCTGTTTCGTGCCGTGTCGTGGCGTCGTCATCATAATGGATCGAATTTCACGTCGGTAAGCTTTCATTCAGTTGAGCTGGGGGATAAGAAGCAAACGGTGACTGTCAGGATGTTTGTTGTTGCGCCAAACTGGCGGTGCACCAGCAAGTGAACGACATTTTTTGACCATCTGGCTTCGGTTTAGTTTAGTGCCGCCGAGACATGTTTATAGCCAATATGGTTTATTACTTCATTTCACACACAAACCTAACATTGATATTCACGATAAAACACAAATACAACATAATCGACAACATGCCAATTCGCTGCTCTTTCATGTGATTCATATATGAACATGTTACATGTAGCAGCCAATTGGTTTACTTACGTTATTTGGACAACATTTGAACAAACAAATGACAAGTCTTCTGCACTCTGCCTTATTTGGTATCGGCACCGTGTTGCTTCAATCGTTGGGGAAAGTTTATTACAAGAGCGTAAAAAGAATCAAAGTTCTTTTACCAATCTTTTCTGACGATCAAATTGGTCTGCAAAAAAGCGTGTCGTGTCGAGACATAACTGCGGCAGATACTGTACTCCGAACAGTTTTTGCATTTGACTCTCTATGACACATTGCGGCTGGTTTTTTGAGCGGACCCAGAAATCCTCAGGTAGGTAATAAAGAAAGGACACAACATGAAAAGTGGGGTTGAACTAAAAACTATGCGACCCTAGTCCCCAAGCCAAAACCAATCACCGGGATTGACGGTTGAAATGCCTCGAATTTCAAACAATAATAAAATTAAATAATGAATTCGCACGGGTACACCCGCTGATTGACTTGCGTGTAACTTCTTCAGTACGAGCTTCCGAAATGTTCAGATTCTCTTACCATAGCAACTGCGAGAAACTTTGAATTTTCTCTGTCTAACGATCAGCGAATTGCACTCGAATTCATAGAAACTGAAGACATGAAAGTTCTGCTCTAAGCATAAACATCTCTGCAACTCTAAATAACATTTGTACAAAATGATATTCCTGTTGGAATTTACCTGAAGAGATCTAACTAGCAATATTTACAGCCACAATTTACAAAAACATAAAGAACAACAAAACTCTGTCATTCGAAAAACTCTGTTATACTGACAAGGTTCATCAAAAGAAATGAGTCGGTCAATCGTCAAAAAACGTAACAACAACTGAGCGCTAGAATTTATGAAAGAACTTCAGAAAACTGCCCATTCCTCGGTGTACTTGCGCACATTTACAAAACACGAAAACAGTAAACGATTTTCAGGCATTCAAAAGCTTACAAACATTATCAACAAAGTGTTCATTAAAAATTCAGAGAAAGTTTGCAACGCCGCAACTGTCGTTCGTTTATGAACCCGTTTAACAACAATTTATCCCGGGGTCCCTCGGCGGTGTTCAGCATCGAACAAGCATATTGTCACGTCGTCTGAGTTTTCGAGCGAACCTTTTAAACGTGAATACGTGCGGATAAGCATAAGAGCAAGTGATTTTTGCAGCTACTGAGGCTTGACATGTAAAAACACAGCCCAAAAAATGAATAAATCAACAAAACACTAAAAATTGATACACCCTACCACTGCAATTCAGTTTGTATGCGAGGGCTTTTTCGTCAGGCCAATTGATCACAAGCTCTGCTGTTACCCTGATCCAGATGGATGCGGGAGCCTGAAGTGCGTTTTATTATTTTTTATTTTGTTTTGAAATTATGTTTTATTTTGGTTTTTCATGTTTTTTTACCAACTACAAAAACATCGAACAACTTGCCTGCCAAAAAAGTTTCGTCGGCTGCAACTTTTGCAAGACTGCAGTGCCCGGTTGAAACTTTTTGATCACCCTCAACAGAGCGTCACAAAATTCATCCAGTGAACTTCCGTACAGAAACAGCGGTTCGTAAGTGAAGTACTGCTGTTGATCATTATTGTCAGTCATCGCTTGACGCACGTAGAAGCACTTCGTAGCTTGAATCGGCCTGAAAAACGACAACGACAATATCAAAAGTAAAATTTGACCACCAACAAACTTGGAAATGGCTTAAACAAACTGCAAACAAAGCTTTGCAATTGTAAACCAAACGAACTTTGCTCGCATCGAATTGTACAGTCGAATCGCGTCAGCGTCAGATTTGCAGATTTGCGTCAACTCGGCAACGTTCAGTCGAAGTAAATCGACAGCTATACAAAATTCGACATGTGTGCGTTATTAAGACTCGCTTTTTGAGAATACCGTCCCACCCCTCCCACCTCTAGGCACTAGAATGCAAAGTTTTTCCAATTTAAACAAATCATACATCATTCTGACCGTCTTGACACGCTGATTCCGAAAATCACATTTATTTGTTGATTCGAAGTCATTTTGAGCTTAAAAATGGTTAAAAACCGTTTTTTCGGGGCGCTTTCAAAAAATAATGTTTTTTAGCTTTTTAATGAAGCTACGACAAAAATAAAAAAACCATTCGATTCGCCTTGATCTGATGAACATTTTTTGTAAATATACTGTGCCCTAAAAATAAAGTTTAAAAGGTGAATTTTTAAAAAAACTGATTTTGAAGCCAGTTTTTTATTTTTTTCGGGTCTTCAAAACCGTTTTCGGGGCATAGTATGGGGGTCCACCAAAAAGCACTCCGAAACAGCTAGCTCTGTGCCAAGTTTCATTTTCAATTTCGGTCGGCTGGATAACTAAAAAATGGTTTTACTGTTGGTACCCAGAACGCGATTTGGTCATCATGACACCGACATGCACCTGTACATGTACCACGTGCTGCAACCAGGTGTACTGTGAGATAAAATAAAATAGTGCATCCAAAAGCCCACGAGACCAGCTAATAGTGCCTCAAGAATCAGTCGTCGAAGTGCTTATTCATGGCCATAACAGCGGACCTATTTTTGCTCACAAGTGTGAACTATTGGTTAAAGACCCAATGATAATGTTAGTTTTTGGGGGTTTTCAGCAATTTAGAACCGTTTTCGGGGCATAGTATGGGGGGGACACCAGAAAGCACTCCGAAATAGCTAGCTCTGTGCCCAGTTTCATTTTCAATTTCGGTCGGCTGGCTAACTAAAAAGTGGTTTTACTGTTGGTACCCAGAACGCGATTTTGTCACCATGAGACCTACATGCACCTAAACATGTACTGCGTGCTGCGGCCAGGTGTCATGTCAAATAAAACAAAACAATGCATCCAAAAGCCCACAAGAAAAGCTAATAGTGCCACAAGAATCAGTCGTTAAAGTGCTTATTCAGTGTCATAACAGCGGAGCTATTTTTGGTACCCAGACCGCGATTTTTTCACCATGAGAACTACATGTACTGTACATGCACTTATACAAGCGTCTTGTTCTGCCACTGTCAGATAGGAACAAAAAGTGCATCGGAAGGTTCACTAGACTGTTATAGCTAATTTTTACACAAAAACAGTCGTTGAAACAACTATTCAGTACCACAGCAGAGTATTTGATGATTTTCCGTGCATATAAGAAAAGAAATGATACTGTTGGTTTTCGATTTCAGTTCAATTAGTTGGATCAGTGTTTGCGCCACAGTGTTGAGTGCTGCTAGAGGCGCTCCGAAAGAACAGTCAATGTTTCAACTTTGAATTTCCAGTCGGTCGGCCACATTCGGTGGCCTGCGTGGCTGTCGCCGTACGATGAACTGGCTGAGTCGTGGGTGGAAGAACAAGAGATCTCCAGAAGTGCTCCAGAAGATCAAGAAAAACCAAATTCATCCATTCCTTCACGCGCAGTACGCAACGTACATGCCCATTGGTTTTATTCTTCGAAAGCTAACAGCAACATGAGGTTCTTGTGCAACGATTCACACTTGTGAGCAAAAATATCTCCGCTGTTATGGCACTGAATAAGCACTATAACGACTGATTCTTGTGGCACTAGTAGCTGGTCTTGTGGGCTTTTGGATGCATTGTTTTGTTTTATCTGACATGACACCTGGCCGCAGCACGCAGTACATGTTTAGGTGCATGTAGGTCTCATGGTGACAAAATCGCGTTCTGGGTACCAACAGTAAAACCACTTTTTAGTTATCCAGCCGACCGAATTCGGAAATGAAATTTAGCACAGAGCTAGCTATTTTGGAGTGCTTTCTGGTGCACCCCTATACTATGCCCCGAAAACGGTTCTAAATTGCTGAAAACCCCCAAAAACTAACATTATCATTGGGTCTTTAACCAATAGTTTACACTTGTGAGCAAAAATAGCTCCGCTGTTATGGCCATGAATAAGCACTTCGACGACTGATTCTTGAGGCACTATTAGCTGGTCTCGTGGGCTTTTGGATGCACTATTTTATTTTATCTCACAGTACACCTGGTTGCAGCACGTGGTACATGTACAGGTGCATGTCGGTGTCATGATGACCAAATCGCGTTCTGGGTACCAACAGTAAAATCAATTTTTAGTTATCCAGCCGACCGAAATTGAAAATGAAACTTGGCACAGAGCTAGCTATTTCGGAGTGCTTTCTGGTGCACCCCCATACTATGCCCCGAAAACGGTTCTAAATTGTTGAAAACCTCTAAAAACTAACATTATCATTGGGTCTTTAACCAACAGTTCACACTTGTGAGCAAAAATAGGTCCGCTGTTATGGCCTCATGAATAAGCACTTTAACGACTGATTCTTGAGGCACTATTAGCTGGTCTCGTGGGCTTTTGAACGCACTATTTTATTTTATCTCACAGTACACCTGGTTGCAGCACGTGGTACATGTTCAGGTGCATGTCGGTGTCATGATGACCAAATCGCGTCCTGGGTACCAACAGTAAAACCATTTTTTAGTTATCCAGCCGACCGAAATTGAAAATGAAACTTGGCACAGAGCTAGCTATTTCAGAGTGCTTTTTGGTGGACCCCCATACTATGCCCCGAAAACGGTTCTGAAGACCCGAAAAAAATGAAAAACTGGCTTCAAATTCAGTTTTTTTTAAAACTCACCTTTTAAACTTCATTTTTAGGGCACAATATATGAACAAAAAATGTTCAGCAGATCAAGGCGAATCGAATGGTTTTTTTAATTTTTGTCGTAGCTTTATTAAAAAGCTGATAAAACACTATTTTTTGAAAGGGCCCCGAAAAAACGGTTTTTGGCCATTTTTGGGCCCTAAATGACTTTGAATCAAAAAATAAATGTGATTTTCGGAATCAGCGCGTCAAGACGGTCAGAATGATGTATAATTTGTCTAAATTGGAAAAACTTTGCATTCTAGTGCCTAGAGGAAGTTGCTATTCTGAAAAATCGGGTCTTAAAGTAAGCAGTTTCATGCACGACGCGGGAATTCAAAATTGGCAAACGGATCCGAGTCTCCTACATAAGGCCGGGTCACTTAGGCTATTCTGAATTACCACAAACAGATTGAAACGAATTTCCTTTTACGACCACAACTGCATTGAGTCACAGGTCTTAAAGAAAAGATAATAGACACCCGACAGTGAAACCGGTTATAACCAGTTAACACGGTTAGCACACATTCGACATTATTGCCGCACACACGTGTCGACGTCAGTGTGTGTGTTTGTGACTGCACAACGTTACTGCGTTATCACACCGAGTGCACTGTCTTTGTGCTAGCACTCTGAAAACGCAACACTTTTTGAAATGGTTGCTCAAGGAATGAATGAGCGAATCATGCCCTTTGCATACGTTTCACAGGCGTCACCGTCGAGTTCACACGGTGACATGAGCCGCGTCTACCACCAACCAGGTGACCAACAGCACCGTGGCGCACATCAACAGCAACACCAGCAGCAGTCTCAACGACGTCATCATCAAGCACGTGGACGAGCTCGTGCTGCTGCTGCTCAGTACTACACCAACAACTACAACACACAGGTTGGCGGAGGTGCTCTGGTGTTTCGTCGCTGTCGTTTCGCTGCTCGCAATTTTATGTGGTTGATTGGTTGGCAGGCGTTGTGTGTCTCAAAATATTGATTTGATGCAACGCACGCAGTGTTTGCTGTGTTTGTTCAGATGGACAGCAAGCCTGCGCAGGCACAGCGTCGTCGGCAGCAGCAACAGTCTGCAGAAAGTGACACTGCCACGCCACACCACACTCAGTCAAGCCACTGGCCATCAGAGCACAACACTGTGAAACAGCAGCACAAGCAGCCGCCGATCACGTCACGCACTTGGACTCGCTCGAAGCATCGCCGGGGACGGCTGGCCAATGGCCCAAACGCACAGGAGAAACCGTAATAAGAGGCTTATGCGTGCTTAGGTGCTGATTAATATGAGACACACCCGTTTTGTTGGTGGATTTTTATCGTTTTTGCTTTGGTGATTTGTGTTTAGTGACATATTTGACTTAGCGGGCTCGTTTTTCTACAGCAGCTATGATAGTTGAGTCTTCTTTCCATCATTTTGTATTTGAAATGTTTACGACATCTCACAAGTATTTATTGTGTGGAAAATGGAACTATTTCTTTGTGGATTAATTTTCGTTTTTTGGGAATGTTTCGATACCTTTTGAGACACACGATGTCGGCTTGAACCGCTAGCTGTGTTGATCTTTTGTTGTTGTTTTTTTAGATTGAAAGCAAAAGAACGTAGACGAACTTGCCGTGAACGATAGAAATTCCAGCATTTTGTTATTAAAAGATGTTTGGTTTTAGCAACGGCGTCATTATACATTTGATGTTTTGTCACGAGTTGTTTGTAGTCTTTGTACTATTGTTTCGGAACATTTAGTCGCTTCGCTATAAAAAGCAGAACCCGTGATTTCCTTGTATTTGTGAAACGTTATTCATTGTTATTCTGTTAGGTGTTCGCTGATTAAATTAGCTAACGGTGTATTTTGTTGCTGTGCTTGCGTTGTGTGATATTATCCTTTGCTTTGATCGGCTCAGATTTTTAGAAGAAATTTTGAATTATGCAATTGCAGAATGAGTATATCGTGTTAGTGCTGAATTGTTCTAGTCTGAAGACAGGCGCATGCATTCGGTATAACATTGCCGCGTGGACTTCATACGAGTTCCACTGCGTGCGTGTGTGTGACTGTGCAACATTACCATGTGTTATAACAGAGTGCACTGCCTTTGGACTGCGTGCGACTTTATCCAAAACAAGTTCAGCAGTTTTAATGCGTGTTAGGCTGAGGTTTGGTTACTGCAGTAGTTCAGATGTGGGATAATTTTGAAAACAGCGAATCGATCGTTTATTGAAAGTTGTTCCTCCATGCGGTGCACAACACCGCAATTGGAGTTTCGAGCTGCGTGCGCTGTGGCGGCAAGTGCAACAAACGGTCGCACGGGTCTACTGGAATGGTTCAACCGTTTAGCGTTCGAAATTATTATTGAAATTTGATACTGGCACTGTATTTTTGTTTGTGAAGCTCAAGGCTCTAAATAATTTCAAATAATTTTTGTCACCATTTGCTTTTCGATGGAAAATTGCTATCCAGCCATCACGTGTATATTTTAACTTATTATGTGAACTTATGAACAACAATAAATAACATGTGAACCTATTACATTGATTCACTGTTATTTTATTCGAAAGAAAATGGTCAAAGTCTGTCTGTGGTTGCGAATTTGTGAACTTTTTGAAATCGGAAATTTTGTGCACTGTACAATGTTTGCCAACAAAATACGATTGGTCCAAACAGCATGGTATCAGCGTTACACACCCATATTAACGACAGTCTCCATTTGCTCTTTCAGATTAAAGCGTTTCAAATTGGTTGGACCACACAAACTTTAGACAGATTTTGACTTTTTTACCAATTCAGTCCTTTTTACAGTACTTTTTTGGTTTTCATTGCCACACAATGACATGCAACAGTAAAGTGCCTGCATTATCGATCAAATATGATTCCCGTATCGTTATGTCCAACAAAACAAACGTTCATATTGTTTGTTCGATTTGTTGTTGCGCTTGAATAATAAAACGTTGAATGCGTGGCATTTGAAAAGTTGCTTTTCTGTCGGTGCGTTTTGTGCGCAGCTGCGCTTCTACGCAGAGTTGTATTCA
>JASANC010003920.1:0-20399 GCA_030248135.1 Theristus sp. LFF4_11
AGATAATTATGAATTATTTAATTATTATATTATTTAAGAAGTTACCGGTCTTGTCAGTTTTTTTTTCAGATTTTCAGAGCGGCTATCCTGATTAAGGACGGACGATTGGTGTATCAGCAGCAACGCTCCGATAGTTTTGGCCCGCCCGAACCGGGCGCACGCTTTTCGGTTGCATTTTACAGGAGCCATAATCGACTTGAGGTTGCTTTTCTGGACAATTTTGCCAATCACCAGAATTATGACTCAATCTTTCACACACACGTTACTCAATCAACATCACAGGTTTTTATCAACGGCTTACTACTTGAAGTCTACAACTGCGTAACGGGAGCGCAATGTTACAAAGTGTCGCATGTTCGTTTGTATGGCTTCATTCTTCATCGGTTAGTAGCGGCGCAGAAAGCGTACGAGCCGTTTGTGGCGCCACCACCGAAATACACGGAGTTTGGCGGGGCGATACCATTCAATGGAAATGGTCAGTTTGGTTGTGCTTGTGCGGCACACTTCAAGGTGGGCAAGCGGCTTGCCAACCTGCGACCTTGTTGAAAGCGCACATTGTTTCTTTGGATTAATAGATAAAAAGATACCGTATTACCCCCAATAAACCCCCATGGGGGATTAATACGTCAGCGACTTTTAGGGGTGGGGGTTTATTGGTGGGGGGATTATTGGTGGGGGGGATTATTGGTGGGGGGGGTTTATTTACAAAAAATTCTAGGGGTGGGGGTTTGTTGAAAAATGGCAAAAAAACCTTGCATGGCGGGCAAGAAAGTCGCAGAAACTTCTACTTTTCACAGAGATTTCCTTTTGTAACAGCCTTTTGTAATGAAATTACCATTAACTCATCCCTTAGGGGCCTTTGGTAGCACAATTTCACCAATGTCACTGCATTCAGCCACTGAATTCGCTGAGTATGTGTTTCAAACAGGTTTCCAATTAACCCCCATGGGGGATTATTTGTGGGGGGGATTATTCGGAAACAGGTCGGGATGGGGGTTTATTGGGGGGGGGGGGATTAATGGTGGGGGGGGTTAATGGGGGTAATACGGTACTACTTTTTCAGTTGTAACCATATGTCCACTTAATATGTATCACAGTTTACATGTACGCGATGAAGAATGCAAAGGGACTCGATGGTACACCAACGATTGCACCACCAAAAAACGTCGCTGCTTGTATCATCTACTGCAATGACAATTCAAGTAGGCACAAACAATCCAACCAAACGAAGCTGTATATTTTCTTTTTACCTTTTTTTCTCAACTTCTATATGCCTATCACAAAGCTGCAAGCGTGTTAGCACCAGGATGCAACTAACCAACCAGCACTCCCTGTCCTCTTTTCATTTTACTTGACTTTATTTCTGCGGGTTTGTGCGAATGGTTTTTTTATTAAATGCGCAATCTCAGAATGCACAGCAGCGAGCTACAACGACGTGAACAAGCAGTGTCTGTTGCACGAAAATGACATTTTTGTGGCACCTTTGACCGTTGAGTACACCGAAGGCTGGATCATATACAAACATCGATATCGATCGGTAAGGGCAAGATTTCAAATTTAGAGCACGCTGGTTGGTCTTTCAGCAAGCTAAGTCAAACGCATCAGTGCACACAACTGGACAGCACTGCCACACGTTTCACAGAATAAACTCACTACTCGCAGTATTACAGCGGATTTGGGATGCTCGCTGCGTCGTAAATCGCAACAACTCTTCTCAAATACATACCTCAGTTGTCATATACCCTGCAAATCTTTAACTACTCCAAAAATTCACAATATACCGTTCTCAGAATTGTTTGCAGTAGACTTAACGAAATGAAAAAAATGTTGGCATGCGTGGCCCGACTGGTTTGCATGAGCATCAGTAGATTTCAAGCCGTGACAATCGCGTGCTATTGAGACCGAACGGTGCTTTGTTGACACGTTTCAACCAAAACAGTGTGTCTTTTTCCAGATGAAAGACGTCCCACCGAATCAACGTAACGGCCTCAACAATCCGTTCATGCAAATGGAAATCACCGGCTTTCAAATTGGCGGCGGTTGGTATGCGGAGTTGCAGACGTGGGAAATACTCACGGGCTCCGAGAACACGTACAAGGCGCACGGACACACTTTCAGAAACACCATATTTTTTAGTATCCGGCCCGGAGCATGTGCATGTGCTAGTGTATGTGTAACACGGTGTGGCTGCCGTAACTTTGGTGCAGATTGCCAGGATTCACCATTTCTGACCACAAGACTTACCGTAGAAACGATAGGAAAACCTTTTGCAGCCATTTTCATCATTTGCGCAAAACAAGTTTAAACAAATGTTTTTTTTTGTCTTTTCGTTTCTGAAACTGCGTCCAGTTTCAACTAATTTACCGTGGTGGTGGACTCGTCGAGTTTTATGTCGATCTAAACAAAAATAAGGTGAGACCATGGTGACTACGATATGCCTCCAACCATAATCCAGGACACTGATTGGCTAACAAAATTGTGACTGACTGCGTCACTCATTGTACACTGTAACTGATTGATTGTCATTTGGCATAAGCATTTTTAACTCATGTTACACTATGTACAAGTATGGTCGAATAAATAAGGCAGTCCTTGTATTTTCTATCAAGGCGGATCAGTCAGTCGCAGTCTAGGAGTTGCTTTTTACAAGAATGCCAAAATAAATCCCAGTCGTATGACTTGCTGTTGTTCTTTTTTCAGACCGGCTGCAATACCAACACCCAGAAGGCCATTGGCGAACGAGCGACAAAAATACAGCGGGGGCAATCATTGTCAATGTTTATGCAAACGAATGCTGACAATATTAAGGTGGCTGAGTGAAATTTATATTATTCTAGAAGTATGTAAAAGTCAATTGGGAGTTGGCCTGGGCATCTGAAAGAGACCATATGACGAAACCTTTCAACTTGGAGATAATACCATGTACGCCAACCCATACTTTCTCTTCAACCGACTTCACCATTCCAACTGCAGGTGGTTCTCGATGAACAGCTACTGTGCACAATCGCAAAGGGCGCCCTCGACTACGGCAACCTGTATTTCGTGAAAATCCACAATTTCCGCATCTGGGATTTGCGCGCATCGCACACGAACATTTTCAAAAAAGAGTGTTACAATGATGAAAAGGGCGTCTTTAGCAATCTGACAAACTGGCCGGCGCGACAGGCTGGATTCGCAACCATTGACACGTATTATTATAGCGGGTGAAACTGAAAATGAAACTAAGAGTTCCCCGGAACGAACTTGTCGTTGAATTCTAACTTGTTTCCTGTTCGTGAAATACTGAAGATTTTTATTGCCATTGATAATGAATGCGTTGCTTCTTTCAATTATTATCTTGTATTCAAGGAAATTTGTTTTTTTATAAAACACTTGTCAATCGAATGAAATCCACAAAGGGGGGCTAATCCAATCTTTCAAAGTATTGAAAAAAACCTGCTAAAATTCCAAAATGGGCAAAATTTTGAATTGGACGCCGTTGGAGAAGTTCGATTTAGAACTGACGTCGTCGTCGCGTGTTATTATGTTACAATGCTACTGAAAAATTGGAATGAGATCTTCTCCCTGTTGCTTATAGGGACAAAAAATTGATTTTTTTCTGCTACATAAAATCCTTGTTCGATGCAAAATTTTACGGTATGTGTCACTGTACTGAAAACGTGCAAACGAGAAGTGCTTGCTAGCAACATCTGTTACACTTTTTAGTAAAACCTGATATAAGTTTAATAACAGTTTCAGAAACAGCAACAAAGAAATTGTAATCATGCAGATTGTAATAAGTATAAGATCATTATGACACGATCATAACAAAAGCTCGTTCGCTTTCTAATATTTTTATTGGTTCAAAACACACCCCACTGATTTTTTGTTCTGTGAATGTTCAACAAGAAGTACGTTCAAGGGTTACCATTGTTATTCAAAATCGTCCTTCATTGAAAAAATACTATAAAAAACGAATAACATGAGAATAAAAAAAGAAACGCATGATTTTCAAAAAAAACAGTGTTTCAGCTTTTGTGTGTACTAGCAGTTGACCCGGGCCGTAGGCACATTTTTTGGGTAAAGTTTGGGTAAAGAATTAAGAAATGTTTGGGTAAAGCACATTAAAAAACCATTTTTAAGTTATGATGAATTGCATATGTACAGCTGAAGTTCACCTCACAGCCCTGTTGTTTTTTATTTAAAACTTTTAAGAAAGTATTCGTGAATTCACTTTCATCGTTATACCCTACAGGTACAGTTCATATTCAGGGTCAGGGCTGACGCAATTTCCACCCGTATTACAGCCATGGGTGGAACTGTCTTGTTTACTTCATTGATTGGTGTAATTTTGATTTTTTGCCAACTCGTGCTAAGAACGTCAGCTGCCGTGCCAACACTCGAAACAGCCAATCTTGATGCGGAGTGTCGTAAGTTGTGATGAGTTGAAAATGTGAAAGCAAATGTGCTATGTGCGTTAATTTTCTGCTTCTCCAAACCAAACGTTAAAAATTCCAAAATTAGGTCTGACTAAATCGCATCCTACAATTGAGGGAGCAACAGGCATCTTGAATACAAGCCTCGACATGACTCGTCACCAGTGCCTCAATTCGTGCAAGTTGCCTCGTGAGCTCTCTTTAGTTATGAAAAGAATCAGTTTGTTGCACGAAACCCATATTTTGAGTTAACTTCAACACAAGATTCTTTTTATGTACTGTATCCGATCTTGAAGCAATCTTTCGAAATTCTCTCTTTATGTTTTCTTCATGGCCGCGCACCCAGCAGTTGTTCAAGAGCGTTTTTGTGCTCAGTCACTCTCATCTCTGCAACTTCAGAATGCCAAGCGGTCTCTTACAACGAGAGGAACACCACCTGTCACCAACTGAGCCACGATGTGGTGCATGCAGAATTGTACACTGGTCGGCCGCCAGATGCCTTACATGCGGACACGTACACATTTCCAGCTAGACAGGTTCCTTTATAACTATGCAATTCAAAATATTGAACAGCCCCACTCGACATCCAACGTATTGCAAGCGATTCGGCATTAGAAAAACCGTTTGCTACAAACTCTTTTGTTTTTTTGCTGCGTGTTCATTGTTCAATTGTTGACACATGTAGGTACAGTCTATCTCGCTAATATATGCAACTAGCTGATTGGTTGGTCGTTGCAATTTTCAGCGCTGATTGATTGGTCATGAGAAATTCTCAGCGCTGGGTTGGTCATCACGTCATGTTGCATATCTTTTCCAGATGGACTGTACACTGTACCAAGCTCTACCGCCACACCAAGTAACTTTTCATTTCAGTTCTTTACCGACCTGAATATCAATTATATGGAGTGGTCATATAATTTTAACGTAAGGGTTTGTTAACGTTTGTTTCCGCAGAAGTGTTCCGAATTTTGAAGTTTTAACTTTGATTTGCAATCTAGAATCTCAAAAAGAGGCTGATTTTGTACGGATCTCTTCTGATTATACGAAAAGAGTTTTTTGTAAGATATTTGATCCGAAATGTGGCGCAGCACAGAAGTTGCGATCACCTGCGAGACTTGATGTTGCTTGCAGGTGTGGACGACGGTGCATCAGATACCATCGAACGAAGCGATCTACGTTGAAGTGACACCGTTTGGCGGTGGTGGACATTGGATCCACCTCGAGATCGACGACAAGACGATCCCGTTTCTGATGAACTTCCGCTACCAGTCACCGCATAACGACGTTAGTTTAGTTCATCGCACGACATGCGCCAGAAAACATCGACGTCGACGGTTTTTATAGAAAGCGGTTTTGGCATGCCACATGTCCGTTCGCAGCAGACTAAAATTATACCATTTTTCTGTTCATTTTCAGATTTTTAGAATGACCATGACGTTCGAAAACGGGAGATTTGTGTGGTCGTATTTTAGAACGCACGGTTTAAGACCACCGGACCCTGGCTCGCGACTTTCGGTGGCGATTTACAGAAACGAAAGTCAACTGCAAGTTTGTGCACTGTTATTTACTTTTAACAACAGAGAAATAGTAACGTTTTTTGATCTTCAACCTGGATTACCGTATACTCTGTACGTCTTGCATATGAGGTTCTTCCCACTTATAAGTGCCCCGCCAAAAGTGGCGAAGTGTCACGCGTGGAGAAACCAAAAAAATTCAAAATTTAGACATTTCAATTTTCACATCCGTTTATAAGGTCGGTCGGATCTCTTTATAATCACAACTGGTGCAAGCACTGTTTCTTGTGGTTTCGTCTGGTAAAGCATATATACCGTGGACCCCAGGCTCGTCAGTACGACAACGAAATGAGGGGGGCACGGGAGCAGTCGAAAATTTGCTGGTGGATTGACAGCTGAAACGGCAATGTTGAAGCTCAAGATTCCGCCCTGCCAAGATCTGGACAGAATACACGAGTATTTACTGAAAAACGACGAACTATTTAATCCGTTTAATTTAATTTGTTTTATAAGACCCCCTTCCACTTATAAGGTCGTCACACAAAATTCCACTTCTTTAATGTTTGATTTTTAGGTTTTTATAAGGAGACCTCAAATGCAAGATATTACTGCATTGTGCATACGTAATTTGCCACACTTTTTCATTTATTTTTTTTATCCTTTGCACCTTCCAGTCCTGTTACTTTTAGATTTACATGAACGGACTATTTTTTGAAGTCTTCCACTGCAACCCGGCTGCAGATTGTCGTAATGTGAAGTATGTTCGAACGTACGGCTTCACATTGCACAGGTTTGTTTTGTTTTAGTTAGTCGTTTCGATTTCAATATACGACGTGATTTGGAGCACACGATAAATCCCATTTGAAAGATTCTTGATTGTTTATTGATTTTAATGATGCATCTAAAAAGATTGCCTGTAGTTTTCAACAACTTAAACAGATTGGAAACGTCGTATCCGACATACGAGCCGTTTGCTGCACCACCCAAAAAAAACCTCACGGAGCTGGGTGGGATACAGCCGTTGGCAACATTTGGTAAGATTTATAAATATTCGTGAACTTGTATTCTGTAAACGGACCAGGCTTTGCATGCAAGACTTTTTATTTATTATCTAAAAATGCGGGAGACGCATATAAAAGGAGGAATATGGCCTTGTGTAAGCAGTGAAAGACTTGGCTCGACAACCTTTTCAAGTCTCTGATGTGGTACACACGGATACAAGTACATAAGAGTCATATTTTTGCGCCGCGTTTGTTGTTTACAAGCTTGTTGAAAAGCGTAAAAATTTTGAAGTTATCTAGATATTTTTCAATTGTCCTCTTCAGTTTAGTCTAAAATCACATCATGTGCGAAATTCTGTACAGCATGGCCGAATAAATGAGGCAGTCCATCAAGGCGGGATTAGTCGCTGACTAGGAGTTGTCTTTTTCAAAAATGCCAACATAATTTCCAATCATGTGTGCAAGGGAGAAAGAATGAACAGAATAATACGGATAATCCATTAGCTTAAAAAACGCGTCAAATTTGGCATACAATTTGGTTTCTGAACTTCTTTTTCTTTTATTCAAAATTCGCGCGCTCCTTGCACCCTGAAAAAAGCTGCCATGTTTAATCGGCTATACTGTAAATTCTGTGCAAAAAACAGAAACATCAGAGATTGCAAAACATTGCTGCATGTAGCTTTATCGTTGTTGCTAACGTACGCACCGCTGTGCATACAGCAGCACCAGTGCAAAAAGTGTTGTCTTCCGTTGATTTTCACCCTTTTTACCAAACTCTTGTGACAGGATAAACCGGTGAGTCATTGCCACAGAAGGAGACCTTGCGTTCCCAATGCCTCTGCGATACACTTTGTGCAAACCAGTGTCAGCGATCTAAAGTCTGATCGTTATTTTAGTGGTTTTAGAGGTCGCTAAATGCTAGAAAAAGGCAAATGTGAAAGTTTCATTTGTCTACAATGTACGAGGGTTGCCACTTGCAACCTAAATAAAAAATAAACGGCGCAAAAATATGACTCTTATGTACTTGTATCCGTGTGTACCACATCAGAGACTTGAAAAGGTTGTCGAGCCAAGTCTTTCACTGCTTACACAAGGCCATATTCCTCCTTTTATATGCGTCTCCCGCATTTTTAGATAATATTCTGACTTTTACATAAGCCCCGAAGGTCGGACCAAAATCACAATACGTTGGGCACACAACTCAGGTTTTTCATTTTTCGTTTTTAGGCCAATTTCGTCTATGCTATTTCTACGGCCGATTCGCCCAAAATCGTCACGATTCAGTACCTAGAAATTGCTCACATAAGAAAACTGACCCAAAAGCCGTGATCGGCGCAATGAATTACCATAGAAAACACCGACTTCTTGTTTTTCATTTCTGGACCGGTTTCACTAAATTCCACGGCCGATTCGCCCGAAATCGTCACGATTCGGTATCTATAGTTGCTCACATGAAAAAACTATCACAAAATCCGTGATCAGTGTATTTAATTACCATGGAAAACACCGTTTTTTTGTTTTTCATTTCTGGACCAATTTCGCCAATTTCCACGGCCGATTCGCCCGAAATCGTCACGATTCAGTATCTAGAGTTGCTCACATAAAAAAACTAACACAAAATCCGTGATCAGCGCATTGAATTACCCTGGAAAACATCCTTTTCTTATTTTTCGTTTCTGGACCGATTTCGCCAATTTCCACGGCCGATTCGCCCGAAATCGTCACGATTCAGTATCTAGAGTTGCTCACGTAAGAAAACTAACCCAAAATCCGTAATCAGCGCATTGAATTACCCTGGAAAACATCCTTTTCTTGTTTTTCGTTTCTGGACCGATTTCGCCAATTTCGACGGCCGATTCGCCCGAAATCGTCACGATTCGGTATCTAGAGTTGCTCACATAAGAAAACTAACCCAAAATCCGTGATCGGCGCAATGAATTACCATGGAAAACACCGACTTCTTGTTTTTCATTTCTGGACCGGTTTCACTAAATTCGACGGCCGATTCGCCCGAAATCGTCACGATTCGGTATCTAGAGTTGCTCACATAAAAAAACTAACACAAAATCTGTGATCAGTGTATTTAATTACCACGGAAAACACCGTTTTTTTGTTTTTCATTTCTGGACCGATTTCGCCAATTTCCACGGCCGATTCGCCCGAAATCGTCACGATTCAGCATCTAGAGTTGCTTACATAAAAAACTAACCCAAAATCCGTGATCAGCGCATTGAATTACCATGGAAAACACCCTTTTCTTGTTTTTCGTTTCTGGACCGATTTCGCCAATTTCGACGGCCGATTCGCCCGAAATCGTCACGATTCAGTATCTAGAGTTGCTCACGTAAGAAAACTAACCGAAAATCCGTGATCAGCGCATTGAATTACCCTGGAAAACACCTTTTTCTTGTTTTTCGTTTCTGGACCGATTTCGCCAATTTCGACGGCCGATTCGCCCGAAATCGTCACGATTCGGTATCTAGAGTTGCTCACATAAGAAAACTAACCCAAAATCCGTGATCAGCGGATTGAATTACATTGGAAAACATAGTTTTCTTGTTTTTCATTTCTAGACCGATTTCGCCGATTTCCACGGCCGATTCGCCCGAAATCGACACGATTCAGTATCTAGAGTTGCTCACGTAAGAAAACTAACCCAAAATCCGTGATCAGCGCATTGAATTACCCTGGAAAACAATCTTTTCTTGTTTTTCGTTTCTGGACCGATTTCGCCAATTTCGACGGCCGATTCGCCCGAAATCGTCACGATTCAGCATCTAGAGTTGCTCACGTAAGAAAACTAACCCAAAATCCGTGATCAGCGCATTGAATTACTACGGACTAGACCTTTTTCCTACTATTTTTCGCAGCTCAGACAAAATTTGTAAGAGTGAAAAACTGATACCCAGTCAAAATGCTACGAACTTTCAAAGAATGCACAATTTTGACTCAAAAAAGTGCCCGGGCAAAAAAATTAACTAAATTTTCAAAAAATACGGATGAAATTACCCTAGGAAACATTTTTGTTCAACTGTGAAAGTGTCCCAGCTAAAAATTGAAAGGGCGAACACTTAAAACCAGGTGAAAACCCTCCGAACAATTAAAAATGCCCAATTTTTACCCAAAAACAGGGTCGGGGTAAAAAATTAACCCAATTTTCAAAATCTCCGGGTGGAATTACCCCAGGGAACATTTTTGTTCGACTGTGAAAGTGTCGCAGGTAAAAATTTAAAGGGCGAACACATGTTGATTACATACCTGAAAAAAAAGGACAAAGGGAAAGAAGTAACACTGTTTTCAGAATAGGTTTTTCGTGTCTACAGCGTATGAAAAGTAGTCGAATAAAAATTTTTTCGCGGCTCCAAGCACAACTTTGGGTGTTCGTTTCGTGTGCACGGAACCAAGTTTGTGGCTTATACTATGCTCGCTGGACGCAGCGAGCAAATTTGAAAAAAGCGCGCGAGGGGATAACGGCTCATATTATGCGTGATGCGCTGTCCGCTCGCTGGCGCTCGCTCGCGCATCCGCATGATACCACATTTACCACATTTTTATCACGTTAGTCATGTGTCTCTCCGACAGTGTACATGCACGCAATTGACAACGGAGTGGGCGTGAACGTGATACAGAACGTGAGCCTCCCCGAGGACGCGCTGGATTGTCTCATGCACTGCAACGATCACCCAAGTAAAACTCGGCGATGGAAGTAACTACAGTATGACCGTTTAAACATGGCAGCTTTTTTCAGGGTGGCAAGGAGCGCGCGAAATTTGAATCAAAGAAAAAAGTTGCTCAGAAACCCAACTGCGTGTCAAATTTTACATGTTTCTGAAAATTAATTGATAATTCGGGCTATTCTGTTCATTATTTCTACCTTTGCACACTCGGTTGGCGGATATACCGTATTACCCCCAATAAACCCCCATGGGGGATTAATACGTCAGCGACTTTTAGGGGTGGGGGTTTATTGGTGGGGGGGATTATTGGTGGGGGGGGGGTTTATTTTACAAAAAATTCTAGGGGTGGGGGTTTGTTGAAAAATAACAAAAATACATTGCATGGCAGGCAAGAAAGTCGCAGAAACTTCTACTCTACATAGAAATTTCCTTTTATAACAGCCTTTTGTAATGAAATTACTATTAACTCACCCATTTGGGGCCTTTGGTAGCACAATTTCATCATTTTCACTGCAACCAGCCATTGAATTCGCTGGGTATGTGTTTCAAACAGGTCTCCAATAATCCCCCATGGGGGATTATTTGTGGGGGGGGATTATTCGGAAACTGGTCGGGGGGGTGGGGGTTTATTGGTGGGGGGGATTAATGGTGGGGGGGGGGGGTTAAATGGGGGTAATACGGTATTATCATTTTTGAGAAAGGAAACTCCTAGTCTGCGACTAATCTCGCCTTGATTGAGACTGCCATATTTATTCGGCCATACTGTAAACATACATACATATAGTCCGTGTTTTTTAATCTGACAATAAATTTAGAAAGTTCTGTGCGAGTAAGAGTTTCATCTCTGTGTACTATTTTTGTGCCTCATCATTTGTTGAAGTTCTGATCACTTTTCAACTTACTGTAGACTGCACAGCTGTCAGCTTTACCGCCAAAACATCACCAAAGACGTGTCTCCTGCATGACAACGACATTTTTGTGCATCCACTGACGCTCAGATATAAACATCATTCCGAAGGCTGGCAGATCTACAAGCACAGATACCGAACGGTACGTATTAGTGCGTTTGAATGAAACTACACAATTAAAAAATTAAAAAAATCCATTTGTGGGGAATTAAAAATTTAATTACCGATTTTTTTGGATATTCCTCGATACGTTGATAGACATTTACTTTTTATAAAAAATTTATGTTATATTTTTTGACAGACAAGTTTATTATATTGCCCAATGTAGTTTTTTATAAGACACTCTGTACATGTACATTGTACCTGTTCTGAGATAAAGAAAAAGTGATTTAAAACTTTTGCTCCTATTCAGATGAAAGATGTACCGCCCATTCAGCTCAACGAATTTGGAAACCCGTTTTTGGATTTGCAAATTAGCGGCTACCAAATTGGTGGCGGCTGGTACGCAGAGTTTCAAACGTGGGAAATGCTGAACTACGCAGTGGAAAACATTTACAAGGCGCGATCACGACGCACTTTCAGAAACGAAAACTGCATTGCAATTCCTACTCGGCTCACAGAAATATGACACACTCCCTCTGAAGAGAACTGGATTATTCTGGGATCGTTGAGTTTTATTTAGTGTCGTACTGATGATGCAGTATGCGGTGCGTTGTGAAGCCGCAACCTCTGCACTGCAACTGTTTTGTATCAGAAACGTTTCGTAAAGTTTTCAATAAATCTTCTAGCCTTGAATAAACTGAAATTACAATCGTTTCTGAAACTGCGTCCCTAAGTTCCAACTGAACTACCGCCACAACCGCTCCTTGGAATTCTACCTCGATTTGGATAGGGGCGCGGTAAGTGCCAATGTGCAAATTTGACAGTATGCAACAAAAAGTGTCAAAAAGAGTTCTGATGTTCATGGCAAGGTTTAGCCTGTTTATTATGAGTTTCATTTGCATGATTCTGTGCACCAATTTAGCCAATTAGTCTTGATATTTAGATGGGCTGCGCATCGGAAATTGAGCCCTCAATTGGGGAGAGTAACACAAGACTGCGCAAAGGCGAAATGCTGACAATGTTCATGCACACGGATTTATACTGGATCACGGTAAATTTGATTTTAAAGGTACCATATGAGATCAAAACAAAAATTTCAGAAGCGAGAAATGTAGTTACTCAAGATTTAACGGAAGTACTCATAAGTACATGGGATTTAGTAGTAGAAGTTAGTATGTACCGTATTACCCCCATTAAACCCCCCACCATTAATCCCCCCCCCTATTCCCCCCCACAAAAAAAACCCATGGGGGTTAATTGGAAACCTGTTTGAAACACATACCCAGCGAACTCAGTTGCTGAATGCAGTGACATTGGTGAAATTGTGCTACCAAAAGCCCCAAAGGGATAAGTTAATGGTAATTTCATTACAAAAGGCTGTTACAAAAGGAAATCTCTGTGAAAAGTAGAAGTTTCTGCGATTTTCTTGTCTGCCATGCAAGGTATTTTTGCCATTTTTCAACAAACCCCACCCCTAGAATTTGTTTGTAAATAACCCCCCCCTCACCAATAATCCCCCCTCTAAAAGTCGCTGACGTATTAATCCCCCATGGGGGTTTATTGGAGGTAATACGGTAGTTAAAATTTAGTAAGTTGGTTTTTTTCAATGTTTTTTATTAGTCCAACGAAGTCTGAGAGGGACTAAGAGAGATAGAGAGTCCATTGGAGGCACCAACTTTACCATTATTGATTTGAACAACTTCTCAGGTGGTTGTTAACGGGAAAACGTTGTGTGCCATTGAAAGGGCCGGACTCGACTACAACGACTTGTTCAGTGTGAAAGTGCACAATTTCCGAATCTGGGACCTGCGCGCGTCACACACGAATCTGTTCGCCAAAGAGTGCTACAACGATGAAAAGGGCACTTTTAGTTCACTCACCAATTGGAACGTACCGCAGGCTGGATTTGCGAACACACCAACGACAACATCGGAGACGCAGAATAATAATGGCACTGGTTGCTGTTGCCAACAGTGAAACACTGTTCAGGCTGATGTTGCATGTCCGATAAAATTTTTTATTCCCATGTGTTTTGCTTTGGAATGAATCACTTTCTCGTTCTTTGCGAAGATGCTGGAATGTATCAGAGCAAGCAATTAACTAGCACAGATGTTAAAACACAAAACAATAATTTGTTCCCCGTGATCGCGACTATTTTGAGACAAAAATCCACTCAACTCAAATATAATGCAAAATAAAGCCCCCTCTCTAAAGCTTTTTTGTTCACATTTCTAACTTCAATTGATTTCAAACGCTAAATTTCATTTTTGTGATTTTTTATTTTCAGTTCGACAGCAATGATTGAATGTCAGAAACAAGCAACGGTATTCTGTACATATTTACATGAAAAAACGTTGAATAGTGCTAAAACTATACTTAAAACGCACAATTAAATCATTCAAAATTGCTCAAAAAATTTTAAATTTCAATGAAAAAATGCTCAAAATCTTGCAGCAATTAGGCGTGAGTTCGCCTGGTCATAATCACGAATTTCTGACCAACAATTGGTTTTTGCGGTCTCTTCCTCTTGTACCGTGTTCCTAGTTGGGTCACCTCCGTTTGTCGTTTCAAGACCGCTGCTACGGTGATGGTTATTGTTGTTCAAATCATTGCCGTCCTCAGGGCTCTTTCGCAGAACGTGTTTATCTGCCTGTTTGTTGTTGACTGCACACGTTTTGCACGACAACTGGAAGTGGAAAAACATGAAAGTTTGCTCACAGTTGATAAAACGCACAAGCTGAGCTTTTGTTTGGAAGGACCAATTTTGTTTCATTTCATTTTTTTCTGGGGAATCCTGTGACATTTTTAAAGTGCGATGAAATCTAAAAATTTTAATCTAAATATCACAATGGCAATTTTTATTTTCATCGGAAAAAAGGTGGATAATGTGCTGAAATTTTCTTTTAACTTCAGAGCGACGCCGTCGTCCTGTTTATTATGGTTACAACGTGATGGAAAAATTGGAACATACGAATGAAAATTAATTGAACAGCAGATCACAACCTCTGAGGATCAAAAACAAAAAGAAACACGACGACGACGTCGACACATATTTAGGGGGAAAAGAGGGCACAGTCGAAAGTAGGTGGAGCGACAGCTAAACTTGAAGCTTAGAACGACTCAGGTCGTTGGTTTGGTTTGCTTGTTTTTTTTTCAAAATTTCTGGTTTGTTGGGCGAAATATGGGCGCCTTATGTGCAAGACTTTACGTGCTTCAAATATAAAAAAAACGAACAAACAATGTTGTTGTGGAGTCGTCGCATGAACTTCAACGCGAGCCAGACGTAAAGTGCGATGGAAACGAATGCAATGAAAATTACAAGCAGTGGAATCGGAAACTGCATAAGCATGGTTTTCGTTGTAAATTCTTTTCAGTCGGGTTCAGTTTTTTTTTGAAAATTATAATTTTTTTTCAGCAAATTAAGAAAGAGGTTGTGTTTTGTCAATGCTGGTTGCGCTTTGTCGTTGCCTCCAGTCACTGAATGTGTGTCGTTCGTGAAACATCATTTTTCGACAAAATGTTGCAACAAGCCAACTGTCTTTCGACAACATCATCGTGGGTCGTGACAAAACACCAACCCAACCCAACCCAACCCAACAGTGAAAAATGTGACAAAACACCAACCCAACCCAACACAACCCAACCCAACCCAACACACGCGTGACAAAACACCAACACCAACTGTTGGTGTTTTTTAAAAAAAATTTAAAATTTAAAAAATTGGGTTTCGGGAGTACGGTAACGACTCCTAGGATGACACGGTAACGACACCACGGGTTACGGTAACTCTGAAGTGGGTCTTGACACGATTTTTCCAAAATCACCCTGATCGTCACGAAAACTTACTAGAATGTTGGAAACCATTCAGATAATGGCGGGAAACATTCGTATGTTCAAAATACAAGGGTTACGATAGTTTTTGGGTCTTGACACGAAGTTGCTGAAACTGCATTTTTTCTTCAAAATAGCTGTTAAATTTGTTTCAAAAACATGTAGCATTGTCACAAAGTGTCAAAATCTATTTTTAAGAGTTACGGTAACTTGAAGGGTCTTGAAGGTTTCAGCAACTTCGTGTCAAGACCCAAAAATTACCGTAACCCTTGTATTTTGAACATACGAGTGTTTCCTGCCATTATCTGAACGGTTTCCAACATTCTAGTAAGTTTTCGCGATGATCAGGGTGATTTTGGAAAAATCGTGTCAAGACCCACCACAGGGTTACCGTAATCATTGAACTCAAAATTTGACGTTTATGACAATGCCGCATGTTTCTGAAACAAATTTAACAGCTATTTCGAAGAAAAAATGCAGTTTCAGCAACTTCGTGTCAAGACCCAAAAACTACCGTAACCCTTGTATTTTGAACATCCCAGATGAGAATAAAAAAAGAAACGCATGATTTTCAAAAAAAACAGTGTTTCAGCTTTTGTGTGTACTAGCAGTTGACCCGGGCCGTAGGCACATTTTTTGGGTAAAGTTTGGGTAAAAATCAAGAAATGTTTGGGTAAAGCACATTAAAAAACCATTTTTAAGTTATGATGAATTGCATATGTACAGCTGAAGTTCACCTCACAGCCCTGTTGTTTTTTATTTAAAACTTTTAAGAAAGTATTCGTGAATTCACTTTCATCGTTATACCCTACAGGTACAGTTCATATTCAGGGTCAGGGCTGACGCAATTTCCACCCGTATTACAGCCATGGGTGGAACTTTCTTGTTTACTTCATTGATTGGTGTAATTTTGATTTTTTGCCAACTCGTGCTAAGAACGTCAGCTGCCGTGCCAACACTCGAAACAGCCAATCTTGATGCGGAGTGTCGTAAGTTGTGATGAGTTGAAAATGTGAAAGCAAATGTGCTATGTGCGTTAATTTTCTGCTTCTCCAAACCAAACGTTAAAAATTCCAAAATTAGGTCTGACTAAATCGCATCCTACAATTGAGGGAGCAACAGGCATCTTGAATACAAGCCTCGACATGACTCGTCACCAGTGCCTCAATTCGTGCAAGTTGCCTCGTGAGCTCTCTTTAGTTATGAAAAGAATCAGTTTGTTGCATGAAACCCATATTTTGAGTTAACTTCAACACAAGATTCTTTTTATGTACTGTATCCGATCTTGAAGCAATCTTTCGAAATTCTCTCTTTATGTTTTCTTCATGGCCGCGCACCCAGCAGTTGTTCAAGAGCGTTTTTGTGCTCAGTCACTCTCATCTCTGCAACTTCAGAATGCCAAGCGGTCTCTTACAACGAGAGGAACACCACCTGTCACCAACTGAGCCACGATGTGGTGCATGCAGAATTGTACACTGGTCGGCCGCCAAATGCCTTACATGCGGACACGTACACATTTCCAGCTAGACAGGTTCCTTTATAACTATGCAATTCAAAATATTGAACAGCCCCACTCGACATCCAACGTATTGCAAGCGATTCGGCATTAGAAAAACCGTTTGCTACAAACTCTTTTGTTTTTTTGCTGCGTGTTCATTGTTCAATTGTTGACACATGTAGGTACAGTCTATCTCGCTAATATATGCAACTAGCTGATTGGTTGGTCGTTGCAATTTTCAGCGCTGATTGATTGGTCATGAGAAATTCTCAGCGCTGGGTTGGTCATCACGTCATGTTGCATATCTTTTCCAGATGGACTGTACACTGTACCAAGCTCTACCGCCACACCAAGTAACTTTTCATTTCAGTTCTTTACCGACCTGAATATCAATTATATGGAGTGGTCATATAATTTTAACGTAAGGGTTTGTTAACGTTTGTTTCCACAGAAGTGTTCCGAATTTTGAAGTTTTAACTTTGATTTGCAATCTAGAATCTCAAAAAGAGGCTGATTTTGTACGGATCTCTTCTGATTATACGAAAAGAGTTTTTTGTAAGATATTTGATCCGAAATGTGGCGCAGCACAGAAGTTGCGATCACCTGCGAGACTTGATGTTGCTTGCAGGTGTGGACGACGGTGCATCAGATACCATCGAACGAAGCGATCTACGTTGAAGTGACACCGTTTGGCGGTGGAGGACATTGGATCCACCTCGAGATCGACGACAAGACGATCCCGTTTCTGATGAACTTCCGCTACCAGTCACCGCATAACGACGTTAGTTTAGTTCATCGCACGACATGCGCCAGAAAACATCGACGTCGACGGTTTTTATAGAAAGCGGTTTTGGCATGCCACATGTCCGTTCGCAGCAGACTAAAATTAGACCATTTTTCTGTTCATTTTCAGATTTTTAGAATGACCATGACGTTCGAAAACGGGAGATTTGTGTGGTCGTATTTTAGAACGCACGGTTTAAGACCACCGGACCTTGGCTCGCGACTTTCGGTGGCGATTTACAGAAACGAAAGTCAACTGCAAGTTTGTGCACTGTTATTTACTTTTAACAACAGAGAAATACCGTAGTAACGTTTTTTGATCTTCAACCTGGATTACCGTATACTCTGTACGTCTTGCATATAAGGTTCTTCCCACTTATAAGTGCCCCGCCAAAAGTGGCGAAGTGTCACGCGTGGAGAAACCAAAAAAATCAAAATTTAGACTTCAATTTTTACATCCGTTTATAAGGTCGGTCGGATCTCTTTATAATCGCAACTGGTGCAAGCACTGATTCTTGTGGTTTCGCCTGGTAAAGCATATATACCGTGGACCCCAGGCTCGTCAGTACGACAACGAAATGAGGGGGCACGGGAGCAGTCGAAAATTTGCTGGTGGATTGACAGCTGAAACGGCAATGTTGAAGCTCAAGATTCCGCCCTGCCAAGATCTTGACAGAATACACGAGTATTTACTGAAAAACGACGAACTCTTTAATCCGTTCCTAATCTTTGTTTTATAAGACCCCCTTCCACTTATAAGGTCGTCACACAAAATTCCACTTTTTTAATGTTTGATTTTTAAGTTTTTATAAGGAGACCTCATATCATGCGGATGCGCGAGCGAGCGCCAGCGAGCGGATAGCGCATCACGCATAATATGAGCCGTTATCCTCTCGCGCGCGTTTTTCAAATTTGCTCGCTTCCTCCAGCGAGCATAGTATAAGACACAAACTTGGTTCTGTGCACACGAAACGAACACCCAAAGTTGTGCTTGGAGCCGCGAAAAAAGTCTGATCGTTATTTTAGTGGTTTTAGAGGTCGCTAAATGCTAGAAAAAAGCAAATGTGAAAGTTTCATTTGTCTACAATGTACGAGGGTTGCCACTTGCAACGAAATAAAAAATAAACGGCGCAAAAATATGACTCTTATGTACTTGTATCCGTGTGTACCACATCAGAGACTTGAAAAGCGTTGTCGAGCCAAGTCTTTCACTGCTTACACAAGGCCATATTCCTCCTTTTATATGCGTCTCCCGCATTTTTAGATAATGCAAGATATTACTGCATTGTGCATACGTACTGTAATTTGCCACACTGTTTCATTTATTTTTTTATCCTTTGCACCTTCCAGTCCTGTTACTTTTAGATTTACATGAACGGACTATTTTTTGAAGTCTTCCACTGCAACCCGGCTGCAGATTGTCGTGATGTGAAGTATGTTCGAACGTACGGCTTCACATTGCACAGGTTTGTTTTGTTTTAGTTAGTCGTTTCGATTTCAACATACGACGTGATTTGGAGCACACGATAAATCCCATTTGAAAGATTCTTGATTGTTTATTGATTTTAATGATGCATCTAAAAAGATTGCCTGTAGGTTAACAACTTAAACAGATTGGAAACGTCGTATCCGACATACGAGCCGTTTGCTGCACCACCCAAAAAAAACCTCACGGAGCTGGGTGGGATACAGCCGTTGGCAACATTTGGTAAGATTTATAAATATTCGTGAACTTGTTTTCTGTAAACGGACTAGGCTTTGCATGCAAGACTTTTTCTTTATTTACTTGTTACCGTTATTTATTTATTTAACCTTATTTAGACTAACTTTCTTGCAAACTATTTGCACACTAGTGTCTGATGCCGAAAAAGGTTGTGTCGAAAGTTAATCAGAAGTTACCATTTTTTACCACATTTACCACATTTATCACATTAGTCATGTTTCTCTCCGACAGTGTACATGCACGCAATTGACAACGGAGTGGGCGTGAACGTGATACAGAACGTGAGCCTCCCCGAGGACGCACTGGATTGTCTCATGCACTGCAACGATCACCCAAGTAAAACTCGGCGCTGGAAGTAACTGAACATACATACATATAGTCCGTGTTTTTTAATCTGACAATGACTTTAGAAAGTTCTGTGCGAGTAAGAGTTTCATCTCTGTTTACTATTTCTGTGCCTCATCTTTTGTTGAAGTTCTGATCCCTTTTCAACTTACTGTAGACTGCACAGCTGTCAGCTTCACCGCCAAAACGTCACCAAAGACGTGTCTCCTGCATGACAACGACATTTTTGTGCATCCACTGACGCTCAGATATAAACATCATTCCGAAGGCTGGCAGATCTACAAGCACAGATACCGAACGGTACGTATTAGTGCGTTTGAATGAAACTACACAATTAAAAAATTAAAAAAATTAATTCATTTGTGGGGAATTAAAAATTTAATTACCGAATTTTTTTTGGATATTCCTCGATACGTTGATAGACATTTACTTTTTATGAAAAATTTATGTAATATTTTTTGACAGACAAGTTTAATTGCCCAATGTAGTTTTTTATAAGACACTCTGTACATGTACATTGTACCTGTTCTGAGATAAAGAAAAAGTGATTTAAGACTCGCTTTTTGAGTCGACCGACCCGACCTCCACACCTCTAGGCACAG
>JASANC010003921.1:0-32704 GCA_030248135.1 Theristus sp. LFF4_11
CATGCATCAAGTGACCGACCGCCAACCAATCAGCTAGGTTGGATATGTTATAGAATCAAGGGTGCAGGCTGTAGACAGCCGCAAAACAACAACCAACATGGTCGAGCGCAGCGTTCGTTGTGCGAATGTCTTCGATGGCCGATCGCAATCGTGCCGAACGTCGCAGCAACCAACAGCGCCGACGAAATAATCACGGCGTAGAGGAAGACCAGCGGCTGATCTTGCGTCAGGAACTGCGTGTGTGAACATTGGTTTTGTGTGGAGGTGGAGTTCTGCATAGTTTGAGTATTGATCAACAACAACTCACGTTGCCCATGAACAGCGGATAGACGATCTCGCCAAGTGCGCCGAATACAACGAGAACACCAGTGCTGATTGCTGTGAAGGATTTTCATTTTTTTCGAGTAAACAGTTTTGATAAAAGCTTGTGTGTACGTATTATTCTGAAAGTTTCCAAGTGGACACATTGTCATTTTACACTGTAGCTTACAATCCAGCTTGCTCAGTTGCTCAACAAGCGATATGACGGACGGCGAGACGTTCGACAGAAATAGGCCGCACAACGAAAACGCGACAACGTTGAGCCAGTAGCTTTGTGGTGAAATGCAGACCAGCAGCAGTGACAGTAGGCAGCCGATCTAGTTGCAGTTCAAACGAACGTTCATGGAATGTTTTCAATTTCTTCGAGTTGCTTTTTTAAACCGTTGTTCGTGCAATATCTCTGGGTTTCTTATCATTTTTTAGGATCTGCGATTCAAATACGTTTGCAGACGTAGAAAGAAAACTAGTTTCAATCATTATGTGGCAATTCAAAATCGCCAAAGGAATCGGATCACTTTGCCCATTTGAATTCCCGTTTCATGCATAAAACAGTTTGCCCATCTATGTGCGCATTGGGAGTCTCGGCACCAAGATAAAAGATCATGCCAACCGAATCGACCGCCAGCAGCGCCGATGGGGAAACGTGCAGTGACGCGAAAATCGCAGCAAGGCGGCCGAACGCGAAACCGCACTGAATTGGAAGTGGCAATGCTTTGCAACAGAATGTAGAGAAACTGAATGTAAAACTAAAAGCGTTTTATTGAACAGAGATCGTCAACGTGCAACCACGTTTACCCAGAAAGCAGTGTCGATAAAATCGGACGCAGTCACGGAGATGTCCGGCTCCTCGAGGCGACTGTACGTGAACACGAATCCGCTGAATGACGCCTAGAATGGGTGACACGTGCAATGAATGTACAGTCGAAGCAGTTTTCTTCTATCCGCATCGTCTGTGTCAACTTTCGCCTGGCCTGGGTGGTAGCGCGTTAGACTCTTGTCTGTGCGTTCAGGGGATCGAGCCCCGTCGACGGGTGTGTGCGGGCACTTAATGACAGAGAAAACTCGATGGTCGCCCTACTCGACGGCGGTCTGTACGTTTCTCTGGGTTAGCCGTGGCTAAAGACATTTTTTTCAATCCCAACAACAACGGCCTGTTTACCTGTAAACCATCAGACATCAACAGCAACAGGCACCCAAATGCAACAACGACACCAAGCCGATCTCGCGCACTCCTCCACAGGTCACTGCATGACATGCGGCTCGTTGGACTGAACGCACTGCAGGACCCATCTGAAGGTTCTCATACAGTCTGAAGCTGAAGCCATTGTAAAGCTGAAGCTCATCTGAAGCCATTGTAAAAAACAGACCATTTTCACTGATACCGATATTAGGGCCGAGTCGCTTTACCCCGAGCAAATACAGCATGAATATTATGGAAGGGATCTGTGTTTTTTTTGTAAATTTAAATGAATCGATAAACGTATTTATATAAACATTCAACAGTCCTGATGATTTTGCGCACCTGTAACGCGACCATAATGTAAAACGCGGCGTGCACTTTTAAAAACGCCTGCGCCTCGGTCAGGGACGCCACGGTGACCACTCTAAAATTGCATATAAAAGGGGTACTATTATTGAAAACTTGACCAGAATGCGAACTCAGCCAATAACGCACTCGTCACGCATGTGCAGTGTCAACAGTGACGTCGTCGTAGACGGTGTTGTGACGGTGATGTTGTTTTCGTTGTGCTTAAATCGTACAGTATCGTGACGTCGCACCACAAACTCTTCCTCAATCAGTCTGGTGCAGTCCAAACTTGTCAGAAACGGTTCTGCAATCAACGGCGACAGCACAGCTCCGACGGCGTAGCAGAAGTGCAGCGTCTGCAATGTCATTCGCACCTCGACAACAAACATTTCACAGTTTATCGCTTTGTTTCGCTTACATTCGCGTTAGTTTCTCGTGCTATCGCTTTTTCTCGCATGTACACGCATCTTATAACATTCTCTCGCCTAGATTCTCGCATTATCGCTCGTCCCGCATAAATGCGCGTGCTAGCATTGTTTCACGGTTTTCCCACAATTGTTTTCTCGCATACTTTCGCATACTATCGCGTCCTGGCGCCCCCTTTCGAATATGTTATCAAAGGGATTTCATTCACCAGGACATTTCAACTTTTATCCACCTGCATTAGAGGCCCGACGTATTCTCGAAATATCTCCAGTATGCACACGTTGCCAGCCGTGTCTATAAAACCCATCGCTAGTCCCATTCCTAAAATTAAAGTCGAAAGTTTTTCTAAATTTGAAACTATTCTTTGCTTTTTGAAAACCAAACACGAATTTCAATTTTTTTACCTGATAAAGCAACTGCTAGTTGACCGGCGTTTTTGCTGTCCGCCACCAATAACAAACTAATCACAATGAACAGCTTGCTGATGAGTAATAGAGGATGTGCCGGGATGCTTGAAAAAGTCACTGTTTTTGTGTTTTTAGTTCATTGCGTCTAATTTCTGATTATAAAAAACTTTCAATTCAATTATAAAACGATCAATTCTCATGAAAAAAAACAAAGCGTATCTTGCACCGACTATTTCAACAACAGTCCACCAAGCAAGCTTCCGACCACAATCATTGCGCTTTGTGCGCCAAACATGAAGCTCATGTTGTTCACCAGGGTGCCCGTCTGACAACTCAAGTCCCATAGTGTTGGCCCGAGGAAGCCGACGCAAAGGCCGAAACTCGAGAATGACAAACAATAGGCGAACACTTCGCGCCAATGGCGCTTGAACAACTGCAAAATGACCGTAACGTCTTGCATACCAGGTCTCCTTATATAAAATTGAAAATCAATAAATTTCTAAAAAAGTGGAAAGCTGTGAGACAACCTAATACCGTAAAGTATTGCATATTAGGTCTCCTTATATAAATTTGAAAATCAAAAATTTCTGAAAAAAGTGGAATTTTGTGTGACAACCTTATAAGTGGAAGGAGGTCTCATAAAGCGAAGATCAGGAATTCCGGGCCTTATAAACGGGTGGCATTTTGACCAAGCCAAAAATTTGAATTTTTTGGTTTCCCGCCGTGTGACACTCCGCCCACTTTTGGATGGGGGTCTTATAAGTAAGAGGAACCTTATATGCAAGATTTTACGGTAAGTGTGAGGAGGTCTTATAAAGTGAAGATTAGGAATTCCGGACCTTATAAACGGGGTGGGATTTCGACATAGTCAAAATTTTGAATTTTTTGGTTTCCCGCCGCGTGACACGCAGTCCACTTTTGGATGGGGGTCTTTAAGTGGGAGGAACCTTATATGCAAGATTTTACGGTACATTCAGTGTTTTGATTGCGCATTGAGACAAATACGCAATGAGAACAGTGTAAAACAAACAAAATATCCTCACTTCTTTTCGAACTTCTGCAAGCGGAATTCGGAGGTGTTTTCCCGTGGTTTGTATATCGGGCTCTTGCTGATCAAATGTTGAATACGAGTTGTTTTTCGGGGGAGTCTTCGCTAGAGAATTCCGTTTTTCGTCCATCGTTATTTCAGCCCATTGTTTTAATCTTGCATGATTCCTTTGCGCGCTTGTCTGTTGTTCGCGCTTGGGGTGCCTTTACTTTTTATACAAACTCGACCGTTTGCCTAAGTTTTACAATTCAATTTTTAGAGAATCGAATAATCTAAATTGCAAAAAAACCACCCACAAACAAACAGCTGTAGCATCAGAATCTGAACACGGCAATAGTTTATGTTCAGCAAATGTTGGTTTTCATTTTATCTGCTCCCACAATCTCTACTGCTGACATGTGTCAGCAATGTCAGCATGCAAAAAAATCGTGTTCTTTTTCTTTCACTGTGACATTTCAACGAAAAAGTTATGTGTGAAACAAAAAGTGTTCATTACTTTCGCACCACTGCATCATAGAAGAATCGGCAATTTTTAAATCGATAAGCCAATAAAGTTTGAACACCGGAGAAACGGCAATTCTAATGCTTTGAGAAGCAAAACAATGCACCTGAGAAGCAATGTAATGCTGCAACAAAAATGCGCAATTTTCTAAGCTTTATTTTGGTAGACAGTAGCATTTTTGTAGGTAGCATTACTTTAGCAATAAAATCAAAAAAAAGCTGAAGCTTTTTTTGGGCATTTTTTGGTGCTTTTTTGCAGCATTTTTATAGTGCTGGTGTACCCTGTATACACGGTGTTGCGTTGTTTTGTAAATACCACACTTAGTCAAAATTTGACCTGCTCTCTGCATGCATTTGACCGTCGTCTGCCAAGGTTTGCTGCACACTAACTTTGCTAGCAACTAGCAAATTGACCCGTGCCTACGGCACGGTTAGCTGATACAAATACAACTATTATTTTTGAGTTGGTTTTCCCTTGTGACGTTGCCCACGACGCGGACTCAAAATGCATTGCATTTTGATTTTGAGCTGCTTTAACCGACTGTTGTTGATTTACCACAGAAATGATCGCTCACTTTTAAAGCAATCGTATCCGTCGATGCTTCTACTTTTTTGAAAATCACAGCATTTTTTGTTGTTTAAGCCGTGTTTTTTGTCAAGCAACATGCTTTTGCTGATTTTATTGCTGTCGATTCAATCGTAACCTGATTTACTCACCATAACACTGATTACTGTGTGGTTTGGTTTTCGCTGTTTCAGCATCAATCAAAGCGACACATAAGAAATAACAGATATCTAACAATCATAACTGCACTGTCATTCAAAATATGAAAAACAATCTTTTTTAATCAGCAACAAACAACTGCAATTCCCTATTAAAGTATCAAAATCAATTCTCGCATTTATTAGCTTTTCAATGTCGCTTATTTGTCCTTTCATTCTTTGCTAATCAGTTGCATTCCACTGTCCTTCCCGTTTAAAGTATCAAAAAAAAACAATCTCCTTTGATCAGCAACAATTAACAGCCATTCCCGCTCAAAGTTTCAAAAATAAATCTTGTTTGGTTAGCTTTTCAATGTCGTCACATGTTGTTCAATCGCCATTCCTGTTTAAAAAACAATGTCGTGTGATTAGCAACAATTAACTGATACCGGTTTAAGTTTTTGTTTCAGTTTGTTTAAGAAAAGCAATCTGCTTCAGTCAGCTGTCATTTCTGAATAGGCAACACTTTTCTAAATACCCATTGGAAAGCGCCCGCTTTTGACTTGGTAATGGTTTTTTACCCGCTTACCCTAACCTAAGCCAGGCCTTTTAGAGTGTAAATGTCAAAAAGGCAACACTTCTGAACAATTGTTGCAAAACGCCAACTTTCGTCTTGATAAGTTGCTTCTTTTTCTCGCTTACTCTAACCTAAGCCAAGCCTTTTAAGGTTTAAATGACGAAAAATGCAAAACTTTTCTGAATATTCGCTGCAAAACGGCCACTTTTGTGTGGTATGTTTACTACTCTTACCTTTAACCCTAACCTTAGCCAAGGATTTTTGATAGAATGGAAATGACAAAACAGCAACATTTTACTGAATACCCGTAGCAAAGCTCACCTAAGCCAAGCCTGTTAAAGTTTAAATGACGAAAAATTGAAAACTTTTCTGAATATTCGCTGCAAAACAGCCACTTTTGTGTGGTATGTTTACTACTCTTACCGTTAACCCCAACCTTAGCCAAGGATTTTTGATAGAATGGAAATGACAAAACAGCAACATTTTAGTGAATACCCGTAGCAAAGCTCCTGCTTTTGTTTCGAATGTTTACTTCTTTTCCCCGCTTACCCTAACCTAAGCCAGTTCTTTTTGATCGAGTGCAACAAAAAGCAACACGTTTCTGAGTACCCATTGTGTAAAACGGTCGCTTTTGTTTTGTTATGTAGCTTTTCTATCCTAAGTGACGCATTTTCTATGATAAAAAAACAAATGAAGGAAAAAGCAACGATTTTCTACATTTTACTGAATACCCGTAGCAAAGCTCCCGCTTTTGTTTCGAATGTTTACTTCTTTTCCCCGCTTACCCTAACCTAAGCCAGTTCTTTTTGATCGAGTGCAACAAAAAGCAACACGTTTCTGAGTACCCATTGTGTAAAACGGTCGCTTTTGTTTTGTTATGTAGCTTTTCTATCCTAAGTGACGCATTTTCTATGATAAAAAAACAAATGAAGGAAAAAGCAACGATTTTCTAAATACTCGTTGTAAACACCGGCTTTATAAAAAGTCTACCTTGTGAAAAGAGCGATTAACTTGCAAGCGATTGTTTTAAAAACTCGTTTTTGGTGAAAAAACTCCATCGTCTACAATGGAGTCCTTGCAGTTCTTGCGATTGTCTCGCTTGTTGGTTGTCGCTCTTGAGAAAAGTATGATGACTAACGCATGGGAAGAGTTTGACTGTGCTTAGAAAAGGGGGGGAAAGTTTGGTGTTGGTTGTCACTCTTGCGCAAAAGGCATCATGATGACTAAAGTCATGTGGAATGACAATTTGAATTTGCTTGGATTAGAAAAAGGAGTATGAATTTCAGGGGGTATGACTAAAAAAACAAAAAAAACAAAATTGTTAAAATTTAAAATAATAAAGCAACAGACGGGGGGACACAAAAAAAATTATTATTATTAAAAAAGAGGTATACTAGCAAATTGACCCGTGCCTACGGCACGGTTAGCTGATAAATACAACTATTATTTTTGAGTTGGTTTTCCCTTTTGACCTTGCCCACGACGCGGACTCAAAATGCATTGCATTTTGATTTTGAGCTGCTTTAACCGACTGTTGTTGATTTACCAATGAAATGATCGCTCACTTTTAAAGCAATCGTATCCGTCGATGCTTCTACTTTTTTGAAAATCACAGCATTTTTTGTTGTTTAAGCCGTGTTTTTTGTCAAGCAACATGCTTTTGCTGATTTTATTGCTGTCGATTCAATCGTAACCTGATTTACTCACCATAACACTGATTACTGTGTGGTTTGGTTTTCGCTGTTTCAGCATCAATCAAAGCGACACATAAGAAATAACAAATCTCTAACAATCATAACTGCACTGTCATTCAAAATATGAAAAACAATCTTTTTTTAATCAGCAACAAACACTGCCATTCCCTATTAAAGTATCAAAATCAATTCTCGCAGTTTTTCAATGTCGCTTATTTGTCCGTTCATTCTTTGCTAATCAGTTGCAGCTCTTTGATCTCCTTTGATCAGCAACAATTAACAGCCATTCCAGCTCAAAGTTTCAAAAATAAATCTTGTTTGGTTAGCTTTTCAATGTCGTCACATGTTGTTCAATCGCCATTCCTGTTCAAAAAACAATGTCGTTTGATTAGCAACAATTAACTGATACCGGTTTAAGTTTTTGTTTCAGTTTAAGATACAGGTTTAAGAAAAGCAATCTGCTTCAGTCAGCTGTCATTTCTGAATAGGCAACACTTTTCTAAATACCCATTGGAAAGCGCCCGCTTTTGACTTGGTAATGGTTTTTTACCCGCTTATCCTAACCTAAGCCAGGCCTTTTAGAGTGTAAATGTCAAAAAGGCAACACTTCTGAACAATTGTTGCAAAAAGCCAATTTTCGTCTTGATAAGTTGCTTCTTTTTCCCGCTTACTGTAACTTAAGCTAAGCCTTTTAAAGTTTAAATAACAAAAAATGCAAAACTTTTCTGAATATTCGCTGCAAAACGGCCACTTTTGTGTGGTATGTTTACTACTCTTACCTTTAACCCTTACCTTAGCCAAGGATTTTTGATAGAATGGAAATGACAAAACAGCAACATTTCACTGAATACCCGTAGCAAAGCTCACCTAAGCCAAGCCTTTTAAAATTTAAATGACGAAAAATGCAAAAGTTTTCTGAATATTCGCTGCAAAACGGCCACTTTTGTGTGGTATGTTTACTACTCTTACCGTTAACCCCAACTTTAGCCAAGGATTTTTGATAGAATGGAAATGACAAAACAGCAACATTTTAGTGAATACCCGTAGCAAAGCTCCTGCTTTTGTTTCGAATGTTTACTTCTTTTCCCCGCTTACCCTAACCTAAGCCAGTTCTTTTTGATCGAGTGCAACAAAAAGCAACACGTTTCTGAGTACCCATTGTGAAAAACGGTCGCTTTTGTTTTGTTATGTAGCTTTTCTATCCTAAGTGACGCATTTTCTATAATAAAAAAATGATGGAGAAAGCAACGATTTTCTACATTTTACTGAATACCGTAGCAAAGCTCCCGCTTTTGTTTCGATTGTTTACTTCTTTTCCCCGCTTACCCTAACCTAAGCCAGTTCTTTTTGATCAAATGCAAAAAAGCAACACGTTTCTGAGTACTCATTGTGTAAAACGGTCGCTTTTGTTTTGTTATGTAGCTTTTCTATCTTAAGTGACGCATTTTCTATGATAAAAAAACAAATGAAGGAAAAAGCAACGATTTTCTAAATACTCGTTGTAAACACCGACTTTATAAAAAATCTACCTTGTGAAAAGAGCGATTAACTTGCAAGCGATTGTTTTAAAAACTCGTTTTTTGTTTAGTGAAAAAAACTCCATCGCCTACAATGGAGTCCTTGCAATTCTTGTTTTCTGAATATTCGCTGCAAAACGGCCACTTTTGTGTGGTATGTTTACTACTCTTACCGTTAACCCCAACCTTAGCCAAGGATTTTTGATAGAATGGAAATGACAAAACAGCAACATTTTAGTGAATACCCGTAGCAAAGCTCCTGCTTTTGTTTCGAATGTTTACTTCTTTTCCCCGCTTACCCTAACCTAAGCCAGTTCTTTTTGATCGAGTGCAACAAAAAGCAACACGTTTCTGAGTACCCATTGTGAAAAACGGTCGCTTTTGTTTTGTTATGTAGCTTTTCTATCCTAAGTGACGCATTTTCTATAATAAAAAAATGATGGAGAAAGCAACGATTTTCTACATTTTACTGAATACCGTAGCAAAGCTCCCGCTTTTGTTTCGATTGTTTACTTCTTTTCCCCGCTTACCCTAACCTAAGCCAGTTCTTTTTGATCGAGTGCAACAAAAAGCAACACGTTTCTGAGTACCCATTGTGTAAAACGGTCGCTTTTGTTTTGTTATGTAGCTTTTCTATCCTAAGTGACGCATTTTCTATGATAAAAAACAAATGAAGGAAAAAGCAACGATTTTCTAAATACTCGTTGTAAACACCGGCTTTATAAAAAGTCTACCTTGCGAAAAGAGCGATCAACTTGCAAGCGATTGTTTTAAAAACTCGTTTTTTGTGAAAAAAACTCCATCGTCTACAATGGAGTCCTTGCAATTCTTACGATTGTCTCGCTTGTTTGTTGTCGCTCTTGAGCAAAAGGCATCATGATGACTAACGTCATGTGGAATGACGATTTGAACTTTGCGTTGTCATTAGAAAATGGAGTATGAGTATTCAGCTGATGATGACTTAAATAGCAAAATTGGCTCAAACTTGTAAATTTTAATAGCCAATCAACGTAGCGGAACGGACCTGACTTACTTACATACACAGTTACTATCTTAGTAGTTGTGGCAACTTGAGAGTATCATCAATGAAAGGGCAACAACAGAAAAAGAGCTGCAACAAAACGATGTTCACAGAGATCGACACTGGTTATTTCTGAATTATTGGCAAGCATCCAATGATAATATCTAACAAGGCACAAATTGGAAAAAAATCCTTGCATTCACCTGTCGAGTTGCAACTTTTCTACCAAAATAAAGCTGCGTTTAACCACAAAAATGCTTTCACCGCAGCAGCTGAAAAAATGCTCTGAAAAAAAGCTGTTGCTTTTTTTGAAAAAAGCTATGAAAAAAAGCGCTTTTCTTTTGAAAAAGGAAAAACAAAAATGCTTGTAATGCTGTTAAAGAAATGCGCTTTATCTGCAGGTGTTCCATTGTAAAGCCTACAGAATGGCGCATTTTCTTTACAGCATTAAATCGCTTCTGAGGTGCTTTGTTTTGCTTCTCAAAGCATTAGAATTGCCGTTTCTCCGGTGGAATTCTGAAAAAAACAGATTTTTTTCCAAGAAATTGTTGGACTGAAAATGAAATCGAACCGGAAAACACGAACATGATACAAAATTTGATGCCCAAAACATGTAAATCTGGTTTTTCTAAAAGAATCATAAAACAACTTGTTCCTTGTAGAACAGGTCGTACGAATTCAATGCTGCTTTATGTGGAAGCACGTATAATGACAGGGCTGGTCTGAAAATGGGATTTTTGAAAGCTGCACTGCCATTGTGTGTGCACTGCCGTAATACACGCCTGATCCTGCAGACATGTTTTGCAGGATTTAAATTTATTGGGTGGTTTTGCAGAACCATTTGTTGCACTTTTTGCACCGTTGTTGGTAACCACATTTGAAGTATAGTTGATTGGCTGAATTTGAAAATAGTGTTGGCGCGAGTTTGCATTACAATGTTTTTGTGTGCTCGATTGGGTGTTGTTGTGAAATCTGGAATGGTGAAACAATGTTTGCCTGCTCAGTTTTCTGCGGCAGAACGACCAACACATCAATCGGTTATGACTTCAAAATGAAGCGAGCCCAAAATTTACAAAACCATGCGTTCCAAACAGTTTTTCATTGTTTGATTCAGGTCTTTATTTCAGAGACAGACACCACACTAGGCCACCAGCTGTGCAAGCTTGTGTCAGTCCAATGCTAATAAAGCTCTGGTGGGATTTTTCCGAAAAATAAACTTTTTTAACAATCAATAAAAAATTATGTTGCGTTGTTGAAAAGTTGTTCGGTTTTAAAATTAAAAACCTCTTTCATTGCACGGTATGGCCGAATAAATAAGGTATTCCTCGTATTCTCCATCAAGGCAGGATTCGTCGCAGACAAGTTGTTTTTTTCAAGAATGCAAAGATATTTCCAGATCGTGTGTGTAATGGACAAAGATCAAACAGAGCAAGAATAAATTATTACTCAATAAAAAAAAACACGATTAATTTGAGACTAACTGTTTTTTTTTGAAGATCTTTTTCTTTCATTCAAATTTCGCGCGCTCCTTGCTTGCACCCTGAAAAAACGCCATGTTTGCTGGGCCATTCCGTTTGTAATGCGAAGAGTTCAAAAAGTGGTATTTTCGACAATTTTGCGTTTTAATTTTTGACCGATTTCTGCGATTTCCGTGGATAGTATCGCATTTTTTTGTCCTTGGGGTTCAATGGTGCGCAGCTCAGCTCATCAGCATGAAACGCTCGGAAATGAGAATGCACAGAATTGTGCACAATTTTGCTGTTGTTTCCGCTTTGGGCTGGAAGGAAACTGGACGAAGTGAAGTTCGGGGAATAAAATCCGGTCAATTATCGTCTTTTGTTTGTGTGCACACTCATTGGTAACAACCCGAAAGACATAAAAAATATGGCCCACCCAACGCCCAGTCATAATAACGACATTTTTATAACGACACCCTTCCGCTGTTTCGCAAATGTTTTCAATTTATATGGTAATATCCTCAAATCCGATTCCGATTTTTAAACATGCCCTTTGCATCGCGCTGATTGGTTTCACCCTGGTTTTTGAGTATCCAATCAGCATGTTGAATTCAAACGCAGCCCCAAAAGTCCAATAAACAAGATATCCGGACGTTTGCTGTGAGATAATGCGAAATAAAAAAAAGGAAATCAACACATGACATTTGCACCAAAAATGGCAGCAATAACTCGAAGAGTTGTGAGTTTCTTCCGGTATTTTATCGCATGGATTGGGCTACGGGCTACATGTAATATCTGTGTTTGTTTTGGTCTGTACCAGTTTCAGCATTTATCATTTTGCAACTTGATAAATACCGGCGTTTTGCGGTACAAATGCAGGTCACATGCTTATGTCATGTGCATGTAACAGTTTCAGAGCACAGGGCAATTTGCGGTACTTTGCAGAACAATAACTTTCAAACTGCAGGTATTATGCATCTTTTTTCCAAAGAGCTATTCGGATATGCCTTTGTGCGTGTGGCGTGCACGGATTGTGTTCAATATTCTGTTTTTTTAAACTGCTTCGTTTCATAAGTTCACGAGGTTTTTTAATCAAAACCAACTGCAATTTACGTATGTAGATTTTTATATATGCATATTGCTTTTTGCTGTTGGTTCGTACAACTCAATCATTGGGCGAGTGGAGACTGATTACAGTTTTTGCACCCTTTTTTCTACCTGATATTGTGAACGGTTTTGTGGCGAACATGTGTAAAAGGAGTTTTTTATTGTGCATTGGCAAACTTTTGATGCTGATTATTCTTTTTTTGAAGAGACATGCATTTCAGTTCTTTTGAACGTTTTGCATCTATCAGATATATATCGATGAGTTTCTTTTTACGTCTCAAATTGAATTGAGTTATGTTATTTTTCTGTTTTTTTGTGGTTTCAACTTCATTTGAATGCAATTGCAATATTTTTTTGATTTAAATTTATTTAATCAGTGGTTTAAAGCAAAGTCAGTCTATTCCCTTGAACAAAACTCTCGCAATGAAAAAATTAGAGAAACATCTTTTGGTGACTTTTTGTTTTGCTCCCAAGAGCCTCATTCTCGTTAACACTGTACCAAAAAGCTCGTCTTTGATCTCTCCAATGAAAAAACATCAGCAGCAGAACTTTTCTTAGGAGAATGCGACCGGAAAAAAACTGCTGCCAAGAAACAAATGCGCTGATAAACAGATACGAAAAAAGGGGCAGATCATCTTTCACGGGATTATTCTGGACGTTTCCAGTTGACAAAAACCCGAATTAGCATTTCATCACGTTTTTTGTATTGCTTGTTTTTGTGGTATTTTTATTCGCAAGACAATTTTTCACCATGGATCGAGTTTCATGTGAAGTTTTGAATCTGCTGAATAAACTTTGCTTTGGTTGGAATACCGTAGTCTTGCATATAAGGTTTCTTCCACTTGTATAAGACCCCCACGCAAAAGTGGGCGGAGTGTCACACGGCGGGAAACCAAAAAAAATCAAATTTTTGGCTTGGTCGAAATCCCACCCCGTTTATAAGGCCGGACTTAATCGTCGCTTTATAAGGCCTCCTCCCACTTAAAATAAGGTTGTCACACAAAACTTCACTTTTTTTGGCAATTTTTAATTTTCAAATTTATATAAGGAGACCTTATGTGCAAGACTTTACGGTAATCTTAACGATTTCTGTGTTTTAAAAAAATTAAATTTTTTTTACAAGTTAGGTTCGTTCGAAGCGTCTCGTCGAGCTGAGTTTAGCTAGACCATTTTCAGAACGTTCCGGAAAACTATTATCTAAAAATGCGGGAGACGCATAAAAAAGGAGGAATATGGCCTCGTATAAGCAGTGAAAGACTTGGCTCGACAACGCTTTTCAAGTCTCTGATGTGGTACACACGGATACAAGTACATAAGAGTTATATTTTTGCGCTTTTGTTTAAAAGTTGTTTAAAAGTTGCTAAAAAGCGTAAAAATTTTGAAGTTATTTTTCAATTGTCCTCTTCAGTTTAGTCTAAAATCACACCATGTGCGAAATTCTGTAAATTCTGTGCAAAAACGGAAACATCAGAGATTGCAAAACATTGCTGCATGTAGCTTTATCGTTGTTGCTAACGTACGCACCACTATGCACACAGCAGCACCAGTGCAAAAAGTGTTGTCTTCCGTTGATTTTCACCCTTTTTTACCAAACTCTTGTGACAGGATGAACCGGTGAGCCATTGCCTTTGCCACAGAAGGAGACCTTGCGTTCCCCAATAGCTCTGCGATACACTTTGTGTAAACCAGTGTCAGCGATCTAAAGTCTGATGGTTATCTTAGTGGTTTTAGTGGTCGCTAAATGCTAGAAATAAAGCAAATGTGAAAGTTTATTTGTCTACAATGTACGAGGGTTGCCACTTGCAACGGAAATAAAGAATAAACGGCGCAAAAATATGACTCTTATGTACTTGTATCCGTGTGTACCACATCAGAGACTTGAAAAGCGTTGTCGAGCCAAGTCTTTCACTGCTTATACGAGGCCATATTCCTCCTTTTTTATGCGTCTCCCGCATTTTTAGATAATATTCTGACTTTTACATAAGCCCCGAAGGTCGGACCAAAATCACAATTCTTTGGTCACACATTCTTCTAAACTCCGGACAACTCAGGTTTTTCATTTTTCGTTTTTTAGGCCAATTTCGCCTGTGCTATTTTTACGGCCGATTCCCCAAAATCGTCACGATTCAGTACCTAGAATCGCTCACATAAAAAACTAACCCAAAATCCGTGATCAGTGCATTGAATTACCCTGGAAAACAGCCTTTTCTTGTTTTTTGTTTCTGGACCGATTTCGCAAACTTCCACGGCCGATTCGCCCGAAATCGTCACGATTCAGCATCTAGAGTTGCTCACGTAAGAAAACTAATCCAAAATTCGTGATCAGCGCATTGAATTACCCTGGAAAAACGGTTTTCTCGTTTTTCATTTCTGGACCGATTTCGCCAATTTCCACGGCCGATTCGCCCGAAATCGTCACGATTCAATATCTAGAGTTGCTCACATAAAAAACTTACCCCACATCCGTGATCAGCGCATTGAATTACCCTGGGTAACACCTTTTTCTTGTTTTTCGTTTCTGGACCGATTTCGCCAATTTCTATGGCCGATTCGCCCGAAATCGTCACGATTCAGCATCTAGAGTTGCTCACACAATAAAACTAATCCAAAATTCGTGATCAGCGGATTCAATTACCCTGGAAAACACCCTTTTCTTGTTTTTCGTTCTTGGACCGATTTCGCCAACCTCCACGGCCGATTCGCCCAAAATCGTCACGATTCAGTATCTAGAGTTGCTCACATAAAAATCTAACCCAAAATTCGTGATCAGTGCATTGAATTACCCTGGAAAACAGCCTTTTCTTGTTTTTTGTTTCTGGACCGATTTCGCCAACTTCCACGGCCAATTCGCCCGAAAACGTCACGATTCAGCATCTAGAGTTGCTCACGTAAGAAAACCAATCCAAAATTCGTGATCAGCGCATTGAATTGCCCTGGAAAACACCCTTTTCTTGTTTTTCGTTCCTGGACCGATTTCGCCAATTTCCACGGCCGATTCGCCCGAAATCGTCACGATTCAGCATCTAGAGTTTCTCACGTAAGAAAACTAACCTAAAATTCGTGATCAGCGCATTGAATTACCCTGGAAAACACCCTTTTCTTGTTTTTCGTTTCTGGACCGATTTCGCCAACTTCCACGGCCGATTCGCCCGAAATCGTCACGATTCAGCATCTAGAGTTGCTCACGTAAGAAAACTAACCCAAAATCCGTGATCAGCGCATTGAATTACCCTGGAAAACACACTTTTCTTGTTTTTCGTTTCTGGGCCGATTTCGCCAACTTCCACGCCCGATTCGCCCGAAATCGTCACGATTCAGCGTCTAGAGTTGCTCACGTAAGAAAACTAACCCAAATTTTGTTATAAGCGCATTGAAATACCCTGGAAAACACCCTTTTCTTGTTTTTCGTTTCTGGACCGATTTCGCCAACTTCCACGGCCGATTCGCCCGAAATCGTCACGATTCAGCATCTAGAGTTGCTCACGTAAGAAACCTAACCCAAAATCCGTGATCAGCGCATTGAATTACCCTGGAAAACACGCTTTTCTTGTTTTTCGTTTCTGGACCGATTTCGCCAACTTCCACGCCCGATTCGCCCGAAATCGTCACGATTCAGCGTCTAGAGTTGCTAACGTAAGAAAACTAACCCAAAATTCGTGATCAGCGCATTGAATTACCCTGGAAAACACCCTTTTCTTGTTTTTCGTTTCTGGACCGATTTCGCCAACTTCCACGGCCGATTCGCCCGAAATCGTCACGATTCATCATCTAGAGTTGCTCAGGTAAGAAAACTAACCCAAAATTCGTGATCAGCGCATTGAATTACCCTGGAAAACACCCTTTTCTTGTTTTTCGTTTCTGGACCGATTTCGCCAATTTCCACGGCCGATTCGCCCGAAATCGTCACGATTCAGCATCTAGAGTTGCTCGCGTAAGAAAACTAACCCAAAATTCGTGATCAGCCCATTGAATTACCCTGGAAAACACCCTTTTCTTGTTTTTCGTTTCTGGACCGATTTCGCCAACTTCCACGGCCGATTCGCCCGAAATCGTCACGATTCAGCATCTAGAGTTGCTCACGTAAGAAAACTATCCCAAAATCCGTGATCAGCGTATTGAATTCCTACGGACTAAACATTTCTTCTATTTTTCGTAGCTCAGACAAAATTTGTAAGACTGAAAAAATGATACCCAGTCAAAATGCTACGAATTTTCAAAAAATGCACAATTTTGCCCCAAAAAATGCCCGGGCAAAAAAATAAACTAAATTTTCAGAATCTACGGATGAATTTACCCGAGGAAGAATTCTTGTTCAACTGTGAAAGTGTCCCAGCTAAAAATTGAAAGGGCGAACACTTAAAACCAGGTGACAACCCTGCGAACTTTCAAAAAAACCCAATTTTTACCCCAAAAAGGGGTCGGGGCAAAAAATTAGCTCATTTTTTCAAATCTACGGATGAAATTACCCTAGGAAACATGTTTCTTCAACTGTGAAAGTGTCCCAGCTAAAAATTGAAAGGGCGAACACTTGAAACCCGGTGAAAACGCTGCGAACTTTTAAAAATGCCCAAATTTTTACCCCAAAAAGTGGTCGGGGCAAAAAATTAACCCATTTTTCCAAATCTACGGATGAAATTACCCCAGGAAACATTCTTGCTAGACTGTGAACGTGTCGCAGGTAAAAACTGAAAGCGCGAACACATGTTGATTACATACCGGAAAAAAAGAGATAGAAAAATAAGTAACACTGTTTTCAGAATAGGTTTTTCGTGTCTACAGCGTATGAAAAGTTGTCCGATAAAAATTTTTTCGCGGCTCCAAGCACAACTTTGGGTGTTCGTTTCGTGTGCACAGAACCAAGTTTGTGGCTTATACTATGCTCGCTGGAGGAAGCGAGCAAATTTGAAAAACGCGCGCGAGAGGATAACGGCTCATATAATGCGTGATGCGCTGTCCGCTCGCTGACGCTCGCTCGCGCATCCGCATGATAAGAGCGAAAATCGTGTTTTATTGAATTACCGTAAAGTCTTGCATATAAGGTTCCTCCCACTTATAAGACCCCCACCCAAAAGTGGGCGGAGTGTCACACGGCGGGAAACAAAAAAAATTCAAAATTTTGACTTGGTCAAAAACCTACCCCCTTTATAAGGCCCGGAATTCCTAATGTTCGCTTTAAAAGACCTCCTCCCACTTATAAGGTTGTCACACGAAATTCCACTTTTTTCAGAAATTTTTGATTTTTAAATTTTTATAAGGAGACCTTATATGCAAGACTTTACGGTATGTCCATTTCATAGAGGGAAAGTTGGCTTAAACGTCGGCTTTCTTGATTCACAAGATTGCTGTTCCGGTGGCGAGGAACTTAATGACATCGCGCCCATGCATACCAGCGCAGCTTGCCCAACGCCCACTTCTATAGCAGAAAAAATGCTCCAACGTCGCAGCCCATGTGGTGGACAATAAAAAATTGCGACACTGCCTTTCCCCAAAGGCGTTGGGTAAGGATAAAAAGGGGGCAACAAACAAACAACCCGGTCGGTCCCCCCCAAGACACTTACTTTCACGTTCAACCAGCTATGCTATCTACCACATGGCGAGACCCCGCTCTTCAAATCATCGTATCTAAAACACGTACCGTATTACCCCCAATAAACCCCCATGGGGGATTAATACGTCAGCGACTTTTAGGGGTGGGGTTTATTGGTGGGGGGGGGATTATTGGTGGGGGGGGGGGTTATTATACAAAAATTTCTAGGGGTGGGGTTTTGTTGAAAAATGGCAAAAATACCTTGCATGGCAGGCAAGAAAGTTGCAGAAACTTCTACTTTTCACAGAGATTTCCTTTTGTAACAGCCTTTTGTAATGAAATTACCATTAACTCATCCATTTGGGGCCTTTGGTAGCACAATTTCACCAATGTCACTGCATTCAGCCACTGAATTCGCTGGGTATGTGTTTCAAACAGGTTTCCAATTAACCCCCATGGGGGATTATTTGTGGGGGGGGGGGGGATTATTTGGAAACTGGTCGGGGGGGTGGGGGTTTATTGGTGGGGGGGGGATTAATGGTGGGGGGGGTTTAATGGGGGTAATACGGTACCATGATTTCGCGATGACGTTGGGCAACTGACAGACGCAAGTTTAACACGTTAGTTTAGCTTAGCACGCAAGTTTTAACATGTGGCCATGTTATCGGGTATCTGAAAAACGGTCGTGTGATGTGTATTAACCAACATCTCCGCTCCAATTGTTTAACAATATATCGCACAACTCCATTGTAGACCTATAACATACGCCAATCAACAAGATATCATGTTCATCTCATGGCCTACCGACTGAAAAACATGTTCTAAGTTGCAACAAAACGATTTCTGAAACGATATTTCAATTCAGTTAAGTCATTTCAACGCTAAAAATTGACCCTAGAAGTCATCCAAATCGAAAAACATGGAGTACGTCGGTCAAAATGACCAAATAATGACATGTACCTAAGCACACAAAGAAATTGGGAAGAAAATTTGGTTTGAACTTTCAAAAAATTATGCCATAAATCGAATTTTTAGAGCAAAGTAGGAGAAAAAATTTTCAAATTTTTTTAAATTTAAAAAATCCAACTTAAAAAAACGAAAAAAATTTTTCAAAGCCCCTAACCCTAGATACGACCCAAAAACCAACACTGTTCTCTTTCTCTAACCTGCAGTACTGACTCACCACTATTCACGTACATTGGGGAAAAAATTTTAAATTTATCGCAAAAAGTTTACCATTTAACTGTGTGGTCTGTCTGCATTAGTTACAAGAAAACAGGATGAAGACTTACACAAAAAAAACCTAATTGGATTCCTCGAAAAAAAATTATTGTCATCATCGTGACACAGTTTCATTTTTCTACATTTTTGTTAGCTTTATTGAGCTGCAACAGACAAATAAACAACATCCAAAAAGTTGTCCCTATGGGAGTGGCTAAAAGTATAACCGGAAACCAGTATCTATCTTGGTTATGAACTTTTTCCTGAAAATCATTCATGTTATCTCTCTTTTTTCAGACTGCTGGTTCTAATTGCATTTCAAAGACAAGGTGAAATATGTTTTAAAAGTTCAAGAATTTTGAACATGAATAAAAAGAGACAATAAAAATGATGTGATCCCGAGTTTGTACCAACAAACTGAAACCGTGATTTTAAGCATTAAAAATTTTTAAATTTGCCAAAAATAACCATTCGGACCATCAAACCAATTCGCGACCTCTGAGCGAAGCACCGACGGCAAAAATGATGGTCAGTAAAAAACGGTTTTCATTATACAGGGTGTTGCTAAAAACTGCAATGGGCAAAAACGGTTGGTTCTCCAAGTCTATTTCAGTGTTTTGGCTGAGATTTAAAACACTGCCTGAGAAATGTTTGTTTTTGTGTTAAAATTTCATTTGAAAACCCACCACTTGCTTGAAGCACAGCGACGTTCTGAACTCCAAGGTCCACGTTCAGAATCGTCGGTGTCGTGCTCATCCGTTGACGTTTATTGTTAATTTAAGGGCCATTCATGCACGCGCGCGCTGAAGCGCGTTGACGCGCTCTGACGCGCGCTAACATGATCGTGCGTATGAATGTGCGTATGTTCTAAAACTGAAGCGCGATGGGTTTTTTGCTTCATGAATGTGTAGCGAAGTGACGCGCGCTGAAGCGCGCTGACGCACTTCAACCTTTATGAAAGGCGCTTTACGAGTTAGATGTTCACTTTCGTTCGCCTTTTTTCGATTGATAAAAACGCCACGGCTTCAGCTTACCTGTTTTGGTTTAGCTTTTTCAGGCTGAACTAAATCTCCAAAAGAAAAGTCACCAATTAGGACTGACGCACACGAGCAAAATTGAAATGTCTTTTTCATAACTTCTTTGTCACCTAAAACAATACTAGCCGCTGCCAGTCCCAAAACTGGCTGAAACAACCAACCGAGAACAATTGAAAAATGTCTCTTGTTTCTCTTTTGCTAAAAAGGCTAAATGATCAGTTTTTTCATTTTACAGGGGGAACCGCAACAACTCAGCGAGGAGCAAGTAGCCGGTAACGTTTGGGACGAACTTTTGATTTTTTTCAAACGTTGATTGATTATTGATTGATTGACTGATTGATTGATTGATTGATTTTATCGACACATTGTACGGAATGGTCGATTAAACATGGCAGGTATTTTTCAAGGTGCAAGGTGCGCGCGAAATTTGAATGAAAGAAAAAAGACATTCAGCAACCCAATTGTGTGCCAAAGTTGACGGGTTTTTCAAACTACCTAATTGATTCTTCGCGCTGTTCTGTTCATTTTTTTCTCCCTTGCACACACGATTGGGAATTATCTTGGCGTTCTTAAAAAAAGACAACTTCTAGTCTGCGATTGATCCCGCCTTGACGGAGACTACAAGGATTGCCTTATTTATTCGGTCGCAGTTTCCAGATCAGAGGAAGCTGAGAGCACATAGCCAATAAGAGAACAAAAAATCATACGTTAAAGAGTGAACACTAAAAATTACGAACTAAGAACATACGAACCCTAATGTGTGACTAATACGACCAATGTGTGAAAAGTAGCTTACTATTTTAAAAAAAAGTAGATAAGACAGTTGGTTGGTGGAGAAATAGAGTAGTTTAGAGTTGAAACATTGGAGGTCGTTGGCACGGTCGTTGTGTGGACCTGACACAAGCAAGTGGGTTTCATCAGCACATAAAAAACGTTTCAAAAAATGATGCACGTTAAATTGAGAAACTTACAATTATCATCCAAGCTGGAGTTTATCGCGTTGCAACTGGTAGACGTCGGCACGTGCAAAGGCGTGCACTTTGTTGCTCTGTCTGTAATATGGGATAAGGGATATCGAATGGGTTCGCTTGATCTGCCCAAACTGACACCGAACGACCTCGCCTCAGTTGTGGTTTGTGGTGGCCTGGCCAACAGTGACAATTTGATCAACTTTTCGCGGTGTAAACATACAGTGTATGAAAAAAATACGAAAAATGAAATCCATGATAACTATCCCAGTTTTGTTTGATTTTGTCAACAGAGTTCCGGTCGGCATTCGCGATGTTCGATAAAGACGGCGACGGCACAATAAACACAAAAGAATTGGGTACGTGCATGCGCTCGTTGGGTCAAAATCCGACCGAGTCTGAACTGCAGCAGATGATCAATGAAGCTGACGAAGACGGTTGGGTTGGGTGCTTCATTGAGTTTGCTTTGTTGTTTATTTTGTTGTCGTTGGTGAACTCATTGCTTGGTTGGTTTCGTGTTTCGTTGACCTTTACTTGGACTTTTTTTGGTTTGTAACAATAAAGAATTGCCATTTCAGGCAACGGCGTCATTGAATTCAGTGAATTCCTGAACATGATGTCGATGAAGATCAAGGACATTGATGCGGAGGAAGAGATCAGAGAAGCATTCAGGGTTATGCTGCTTTCATGAAGTAGTAATTAGTGACCGCACAGCTATGTTTTGTAACACAGCTACGCGTCACCAAATACTGCTTCATGAATGCGTCTTTTAGTCGAACCAGAACCCTTTTTTTCACCGTAATTCCAAAAAACTGCAGTGGGGCAGAGTGAAAAACATAATGATCGACCGACAACAAGACCACCGATTTAGGTGTTCGACACGAAAGCGGAGGGTCGCATTGTGGTTGACGAGCTCAGGAGTGTCCTGCTGATGTTGGACGAAAAACTGACGAAACGAGAAATTGAAGACATGTGCATCGAGGCAGACGCGGACGGCGATGGCTACATCACATACCAGGGTGCGTCCGGCATTGACAAACGTTTCAGTATTTTTTGAATTGGTAGAAGAAACCGTGAGCGTTTTGACTTGCATAGTTTTTATGCCTGTTGTCTTAGTTTCCAGGTGGTCGCCTCTTTTTCTTTGTCTTTTTTGCAAGTATGGCCTATTTTTTTAAACATGTCCCACTGAAATGACGTCATGTGCCGCCAAACATGCGCTTGTCGTTCACAGCAAACCAGATTTTCCGTTTAGCCCATTTCTTCCCGTAAACAAATGGTAAATGTCGAATCAGTCACACCAAACTGAAATTTTAGTGCCTGTACTTTGACAAACGGGCGTTTTTAAATAAAATGACGTCACGTTAGTCCGGACACGTTTGAATAAATCCACAATACTACAGTGTACAGTACTTTGTGATGTTTATTTTAGAATTCGCCAATATGATGACCTCATGATAGTGAATTGAGCAATGACTGACAATGGTTTTGAGTCAACGACGAAACAGTGGAGAAGATCACCCCGATCTGATAATTATTTAGAATCTGTTAGTTGTACATAAGGTACCTAATCTTGTTTGATTTTATGAAAATAAATGTATGAAGTCATTCATTCATGCCTGCCACCATGTAGTGGAATTTAATTCAGCAATTTACGGATAATGGTGAAGATATTCTTCAAATTTCTTATGGTTAAATTTTTTGCCCAAATTAAAGATTTATTTTCTACAAATGGTGTCCGGCATTGTTCATGTTTGTCTACTATAGAAAATAAAATAAAATAACGAGCTACATGCAGTCTCAAATGATACTGCCAAATAATGTTTTTCTGGTAAAATAACATGAAATATATCTGAACTTACCACGCAACACCTACAAATTTTTTTTGCAATACCCCATGGCACGCTGAAATTTTGAAGGATAAACGATAAATTTTGTATCATTTGCGGTTAAATTGCGTTTCATTATTCATTCATTCATTCATTCATTCATTCATTCATTCATTCATTCATTCATTCATTCATTCATTCATTCATTCATTCTGTGGAAACGAAAGTGTCTTAAACACATTTCAGAAAAAATTTTATAACCAATGTTTATGTTTTTTTTGTAATTTTCATTGTAAAAAATGGTGCATTATTCTAAAAAAGATTTTTTTCTTAACAAAAAGGTTGAAAAAAATTCGAACCTTACTGCAAAGTGCAACCATTCAAAACGCATCGCAAATTGTTTTTTCCGTTTCTCTTGCCATTTGCACAATGAAACAGGTTATTTGCTCGTTTGCGCATGCGTGTGCGTTTTTTGCCCCCACTCGATTGCGAACTGGGGTTGTTAAAAAAACAAAATTTAAAATCGGCATTTTTGTTTTTTTTAATTAAAAAAAATTCAAAAATCAAAGTTGTCAGTACCGTGGCATCATAGTTGTTCTAGGGGGGGGGGGGCTGGGGAGGCCGCCCCCCCCAAAAAAATTTTCGAATCTATCTCTATCAAACAGCTTTTTTCGGCTCAGTAATATTATCTATCTAAAAAAATTTCTCAGCCAGCTATCTATCTAAAAATTTATGTCTTCGAAGACATAAAATAAGTCAATTTTGACCAAAATTGACCGTTTTTGCTCGTAATTCTTGAAAATTTCGCTAATTTTAGGTAAAATACGCGTTTATACTTGATTTTTAGTGTATTTTTAGCATTATTTTGCTCATAGTTGTTCCAGAGCCGAGGGGTTGGGGGTAGGGTTAGGGGAAAAAAATCCGGATTTTTTTTTTAAATTAAAAATTTTTTTTTTAAATTGTTTTTTACAAGTTAGGTTTGTTCGAAGCGTCTCGTCGAGCTGAGTTCATCTAGACTATTTTCAGAACGATCCTTTTCAGAACGGAAAACTATAAGAGCGAAAATCGTGTTTTATTGAAATTATGTCCATTTCATAGAGGGAAAGTTGCATTTTCAACAGTAAAACAGGACAATTTTCGACGTGTACTTGAATATTGAACCGTTCTTAGTTGTTCCTCTTTAGAAAATTACCAAAATTTGACTGTGTTCAAAAATTCCTGTTTGCTGTAGCTAAGTCGGCAACCCCTGTCGACCCGGTCGCCCCCCCCCCCCCAAGACACTTACTTTCAGGTTCAACCAGCGATGCTATCTGCCACATGGCGAGAGCCCACTCTTCAAATCATCGTATCGAAAACACGTACCATGATTTCGCGATCACGTTGCGGGCAACTGACAGACGCAAGTTTAGCTCAGCACGCAAGTTTTAACATGTGGCCATGTTATCGGGTATCTGAAAAACGGTCGTGTGATGTGGTATTAACCAACATCTCCGCTCCAATTGTTTAACAATATATCGCACAACTCCATTGTAGACCTATAACATACGCCAATCAACAAAATATCATGTTCATCTCATGGCCTACCGACTGAAAAAACATGTTCTAAGTTGCAAGAAAACGATTTCTGAAACGATATTTCAATTCAGTTAAGTCATTTCAACGCTAAAAATTGACTCTACAAGTCATCCAAATCGAAAAACATGGAGTACGTCGGTCAAAATGACCAAATAATGACATGTACCTAAGCACACAAAGAAGTTGGGAAGAAAATTTGGTTTGAACTTTCAAAAAATTATGCCATAAATCGAATTTTCAGAGCAAAGTAGAAGAAAAATTTTTCAAATTTTTTTTTAAGTTTGAAAAAAAAATCCAAATTAAAAAAAACGAAAAAAAAATAAAAAAAATTTTTTTCAAAGCCCCTAACCCTAGTTGGGGGGGCCGATATAGATAGCTGGAGCAAATTTTTCAGATAGATAGCTGGAAAATTTTGGGGGGGGGCCGCGGGGGGGCATGTGACTTTGGGGGGGGGGGCCGGGCGCCGGTCAAAATTTTGAAATTTGATAGATAGATGGCTAAAAAGCTAAAAAGCTATAAAAACAGCAAAATAATGCTAAAAATACACTGAAAATCAAGTATAAACGCGTATTTTAACTAAAATTAGCGAAATTTTCAAGAATTTGAGCAAAAATGGTCAATTTTGGTCAAAAATTGACTCATTTTATGTCTTCGAAGACAAAAATTTTTAGATAGATAGCTGGTTGAGAATTTTTTTAGATAGATAATAGCTGAGCCAAAAAAAACCTGTCTGATAGAGATAGATTCGAAAATTTTTTGGGGGGCCGCCCCCCCCCAGCCCCCCCCCCCTAGAACAACTATGATTTTGCTGTTTTTATAGCTTTTTAGCGTTTTAGCTATCTATCTATTCAAAATTTGACCGGGGACAATGAGTGACGTTATGGGGGTCAAAACACAAGAAGAGGTATGGTAACGGTTTGGAAAAGGGGTAAATGAGGTCACCCAAACAAAATCTGGAAAGTTCCGCCATACGGGAGTCATTCGGGAGGCGATTGCACATCAAATGTGGTTCTTCGAACTCCCGGTTGATTTAGCACAACTTTGATTTTTGAAATTTAAAAAAAATAAAAAAAACAAAAATGACGATTTTTGTTTTTTTAACTACGGTATTCTAGTTTTTTTGACCCCCAAAAGGTTGGCCTGCTTTATGTAGTAGACAAATGCTAATTAGATGAAAAATGGAAGAAAATAAAGAAAGAAAGGAAAGAAAAGGGTTTCGATTTGTGACTGTGTGATGCTGAAGATTGAGTTTTAGATTTTTTTTGTTTGTATCATGTTTTACGTTGATTGCAAGCGTCACAGTCCGCGGTGACGGTTGGTTATTTAGTTGCTGAATGAAGCTGAAATGAAAACAAACATACCGGCTTGAAATTCGATCAATTCTGATGATCTCGCCACGACAGGACACGAAACAGCAACCAGGCAACGTAGCGCTTGCAAACGGAGCAGCTCGGACGCTCAGAATTAAGACTGCGAGGCGAATTGTCGCCTTATCTGCATCAATGGTAAGCCAAGCTTTGGGAGACCAGTACCGAAGACGAGGGGGGGTGGGGGGGGGGGTCCCCCCAGAGCACCCGAGACCTCCGCGTGGGGGGGGGGGGGTGGGGGGGGGGTCACGCGACACCCACCCCCCAAAACCTGACACTGGACCATCCACACCCCCCCCCCTCGAAATTTGCTAGACACCCCCCCCACCCCCCCCCCCTAGATGGACCTAAGTAACAGTGACACCCCCCAAAAATTTTCGCGGACCACCCAAAAATCATGAATTTTTGCTCAAAAATCATGATTTTTTGTCTTTAAAGACCATAATATAAGCTAAATATATGATAACTTGACATTCTTCATTGTAATTTCAAAGATTTTGCAGCAAAATTTAGTGTTTTTCCTTCAAAATTTAAGCGAAAAAATCTCATGGGTGGGGTGGGCGGTGGGGGGTGTGCTGTGCACCCCCCCAGATAATTTTCTACAATAGTGCACGTGCACCCCCTTCATGGCCCACGCCTGGGGGGGGTGTCACTGTACCATGACTGACACCCCCCCCCCCCCCACTGAAAAATTTTCGGCACCCCCCCACGTGACGACACCCCCCCCCCCCCTCGAAAATTTGCTTTCGCCTTCGGTACTGTTTGGGACGCTTAAAAATTTCATCGCAGATGTTGTTGAAGCCTGAAATCAGTCGGTAAAACGGTCCAAAATGGACTGCTGACGGTTTTACGAGGTAATATCAAAGAAAATTTTTGTTGAACTTTCGAAAATTTGTGCCAAAATTGAGGTTTTCAGAGCATATTAGAGGAAAATTTTTCGATTTTTTTTAAATCGGCATTTTCGTTTTTTAATCACTTTTAAAAAAATCGATTTTTGTTTAACAACCCTATTGCGAACGCATTTCAAAAACCAGCTATTTTTTCTTCACGAATGCCTCCGCCTCGCCCAGATCGCCACTCATCGTTTTTTAAACTCAGGGTGTTGTAGTTTTATAGTCAACAACAAAACCAATTCCGCTGCAACGTCGTTTCTGTTCGGATCGTGCGGTGCGGGTGCGGTGCGTCAATTTTACTAACCTGATCAAAATATGAACCAATGAAAAAAAATGTCAAAGTCGACGACGACGACGCTTGAAAACAATTCCGTGTCACGCATCGCTGCTTGGCTGATTAAGGTAAACCAGGCCGTGGTCGCTTTTTGAACTTTTCGAATTTCGTTTTCCAAAAAAACGAAATAAAAAAAAATGATCAATCATTAAAAAGAACTTTCATGTGATCCATGTCATTATTGTGGGTGTGGGGGGGGGGGGGGGGTGAAGCGGATATCAAGTATTCAAGTTGTGTAACAAACTCGAGCAAAAAAGTTTTTTCCTCATTCAGATCGAATTGCGGTCAATCGGCACGACGCGACGTCGATTCTGGTGTGTCGCGTCAGTCGAGACACCGATTTTATTCTGGTACAAAGCGGAGTCGGACGTGCGACCGGCCGGCCGGCTGCCGTTGTGCGATGCGACGTTCAATTTCAACCCGAAGACTGCGGCGCAATTCGAGATTCGGTGCGTTTTCTAAAAAAGCTGTTGTTTGTTGTTCGCTCAGCGCCTGGTCGTTTGGTTGCTTCAAACGCACGCAAGAGAGACTGTTGCATCCTTTAGCCAAAAATTAGGCCAAACTAAAAGTTATGGCCATGTACGAGCTGGCTGAATTGCCAGCGCTACCATTAGAGATTCATCGATTCAGAGACGTCGCATGGAAGGTTTGCCCGTTCATAAAACGTTCCGTTCAGTTATTGCTTAGGTCTCCGTATCATACGCTGTTCTTAAACAGTTTTATCAGAGAGTTCCTGCGGTTCGCGACATAAAATAGAATGAACTTGTTGCGTGTGCTCATTCAGTCTGCACGAGCAAACGCACGTATTCGAGGTGCAGCGGCCGGATGAACGCTTGCGCTGGTTGCAACACCTGCAGGCGATCCGAAGGAAACATCGCGGCCTGCACGATCCGACGACGCCGGCGCCTCCCGCGAAGCCGTTGATTGTGCGTGTGAGGCTTTGCTCTTGGTTTCACGTTGATGTTTTGCGTGTTTTGTGTTTGAAAAGATTGCGCAGACGAACGAAAGTGGATTTTCATGGGCCACACCGATCTATGGTTGGTAAAAAGCCGGTTTTTTATATTGCCAGGAAAAAAACCGGTTTCTTTTCCGTTTTAAAACCGTTTTAAAACCATAAAAAAACCGAATGCTTCCCAGCTCCTAAACTTTCCAGAACTTGGCATCTTGAACTCAAATTAAGAAATACATCAAAATTAGTGATTTTGAGGAGCATAAAATGCTGTTTTCGGGCATACAATCGACCCAATTTGTTATTTTTGCCACCCAATGCTACCCAATTTTTCGTTTCAAATCAAATCAATTTCGCTTTTATTGGTTTCCAGGGCAGCACGTTCAATAAATTGAAAACAAAGACTGGGCAGTGACCGTGTAGGTGTGGGAAGCGGGGAGCGACGGTTGCAAGAAGATCGGATAGCTGACCCCGATTAGGGGGCGAGATTTGCAGAACTGCAAAGTGAAACCGGTAGCGGATTGCGTTCGAAAAATAACACATTTCATCAGTTACCCTTTGCAAATCGACAACATCGTCAGTCAGTCTGCATATGCACTTAGTTTAGCAGTCACCTTGTCTTCATCGTATTTATCTTGACTCTTGCCACAAAAGCTGTTGCAAAATGATGCTTCACCAGTTCAGTTCGACATAGAGATGTCAAGAAAAAAAATTTTCTATTTTTTTTCTTTTTAAAAAAATTTTTTTTTTAAATTTTTTTTTTAATGAAAGTTGTTCAGAATTTTTCAGGGAGTCCGAATATCACCATCTGAGGAGCCACCGACTTACCATATGACCCCCACTCATATGGGAGGAGGGTGAAAATTTCAGACTTGGTTTCGGCGACCCCATTTTCCCACCGACGACATCACGTCTCGTGTTTTGCCTCTCAATTCACCTCAAATAACATGGAAACAAGTTCCACAACAAACCGGTGTGATCATGCTGACGACACGAGGCGAAACAGCAACGAGCAACCAACGAAGTTACGCTTGCAGTGGCAGACAGTGCAATTTCCACCTTTCGAGATCCTGAAAAACGATGCGTAAATGTGAGTTCTCTGCTTCTATCTCACCTTAGCGACATCGGAATTTGTTGAACTAGCCTTTGCGACGCTCAAGTACTTCAATGCGCGAATCGATCATCACTCACCAAGGCTGAAAACAGTCGATAAATCAATCCAGAATACCACCTGCAGCGTTGAAGACTAAGTGACAAGGTAAAGTCAAAGAAAATTTTTGTTGAACTTTCGAAAAATTATGCCAAAAACGGCATTTTCAGGGCACATTAAAGAAAAAATTTCAAAAATTTTTAATAAAAAAAATAAAAATAAAAATGCTCATTTTTTTACTTTTTTTTTAAATTAAAAAAAAATTTTTTTTTTGACCCTTACATCTCTAGTTCGACACAGTTCACTGCACCGTTTTTTCAAAAATATAATTTTACATTTTATCAATCAAACGAAGAATTGTGATTTTTGACCACGAAGTTTAAAAATTTTTAAGGTAAAAAACGGATTTTTTTATTTTTTCAAGAAAAAAACGAAAAAACGGTTTTAAAACGGAAAAAACGTTTTTTCCTGTGCCAACCCTACACCGAACTGATTGGTCATATCAGTTCACTTTGCAGTCACTGATTTGCCGCAAGTGTATTGGTTTGTTTGGTGACGAGCTTCGCTTTGGAAGTTTGTAGCTTCACAATACATGAAGTTCGCTGTTTGCGGATTCGCCAGGTGGACGCATATACCGAGGTGCCACCTGGCTCGTCAGCGTCGGACACCAGGCAGAGAACTGCCGGAGGTGTTTTACCACAGGCAGATAGTTTGGGTAAAACCTGGAAAGCAGAATCTCACAAAGTTCGACTGTCACGATTTTTGAAGAACAGAGATTTTTTTGGTTAGAAAAAAACTTGTTTGCATATTGCAGTCGTTCAGTGACGATGATGACGCGAACCCAGAAAGCAGTACACAAACGAACCAATCGACATCGACGAATGAGACACATTTCGAAAAACCTATGGAGTCGCACGAGCAGACTGCTGGTGAAAGTGGTGAGATCTGTCATCAAAAAAAATTCCGTGCTGTTCACTCGAACATTTCAACGGAGAAATTGGCTGACGTTTTTTAACAATCAAAAGAGCAGTGGCCAACGACGTTGGTATCGTGGTGACTGGTAATGGGGCGTTTCGTTCTTTGCGGACAGTTTCCAAAACGTCTGCAGTGGTTTTCTGGCGGAGGTGCATAAAGTCAATCGCGTTATTTCAGTGCGCAACATTTCAATTCAGACCTCAGTGTTTTGCTGCGTGAGCCGGCTGAAGACGAGACCGTTGGGGTGGAGGGCGCCGACACAAGCGATCGACCCAGCTCCGTGTTTTATGTTTCCGAACACGGAGAACTGAACGAACTCAGTTTGACTGAAACGCATTCCACGGTGCGAACGTTTGTTTGATCTTTAATTGATTGCTTGCACGCTTGCTAGGCACACGGTTCTGTTTTGGATTTTTTAAAACTGTTTTTTTCTAAAACGTCACTTTAGGTCTCGTGTAGTTGCATACTACCGTTTATACCTGACGTACGTCTGCATGCGTCAAGTATAAAAGGGCCTTTAAACCGTTGACACGGAGTCGGTATCACAAGTAGCACATGTTTTTCAGACGGACCTATCCTGCAATGTGCATTCGTTAGCAGCCGATTTTATCGACAGTCTTTCGAAAGCGAGTGCACAACAGCAAACCGAACACAAGTCACAAGGTCGTGCCTACTGCTTCTGGTGTTTTTGTATTTGTGGTTTCGAAAAAGATTATTTTTAGTCCAAGTCGGCCAGTTAGTCCACCGCGCACAGCTGAGCTGAACATTTTTTGCAATGAAATGCAACACGCTGAATTAGGCTGCATTTGAGTCTCGCGTCCGAGCCTCCCTTTTGATGAGGCTGATCAGCTTACCAGCTTCCATTCATTCGACTTTCGATTTGAAATTGGTTCGCTAGAATTGTTTACATTTTCATGAAAAAAACCACTTTGCAAAACGATGCAGGAACCGTTTTCTGTGAGAATTGTATTTTTTTGCGCGTTTTCCATGTGTATTCGCGAGGGCATGCATGGTTGTTCTGCAGAGCTACCCCAGAGCTCCTCGTCTCCCCAAGCTCGCAGCAGCACCGATCCACCGTCGTCTGTGCCGCCCGCTCCCACTCTCCAAGCAGCCCGTTTCACAAAGTCGCGTCTTCCGGCGATTCGAGTGCCGACTTTCTCCAGCAGCAAACACAAAGCGTGCGAACATTGTCAAGAGGTTGCTGTGAAATGTGTGATTGTTATTGACGGTTTCTTCGGCTGCATTAGTACAACGATGTTTGCGAGTGCTTCACATTGTTTTCGTACTAAACAAATGCTGATTATGACAAACCCAGTCGAGTAAAAATGAATGAAACTGAGTACAGTCAAACTCGAAATTATAGGGAATTAACAGATTAGCTAGATCAGCAGTATGCAGGCTTTATGTGCATTGCCGGGGGGCGGAGTTTGGTTTGCACAGAAAAGCATGCATACCGTAACCATTCACCAACGAATCAGCTGTGTCCTCTATAATTTAAAGTTCTTGCTGTATGTTTCGTTTTTTTGTTTCAGTTGCTTTCGGTTGTGATGCAACTGAAAACTCGATGCCACGATTCTGAGTGACGAACTTGGCGCTGAACGCAACATTTTGACGGTGATGCGCGCCGATCTGGTCACTAGTAAAAATCAAATTCATGCTTTGTACGTTTGCATTGTGGATGAAATTTGAATTTGAAATTTTTTTTTGTTAAAGTTTGTGCTTTTTGTCCGTTCACTGCATCGGTACAATAATTGATAGAGCAGTGAATGGCGATAGAAAAAACTGTAGAAAAACGTGCATCAGACCGATGCGAGTGTGGATGTGATGATGTCAGACTGAACGACAAACGGGGTCCTGTTTCTAGCAAGTCGGAGCAGTTTCTGGCTGTAAGGGCTCACAAGCCAGAAGCGATTGCTTCAACAGCTTTCTGGGATCGAACTCGTTTGAGGAGTTTTGTTTGGGGTGTTGTGGGGCACGCATGACCGTCTGTAATCAATTCGGATTCGAATTCTTTATATCATTTTTTTATTTTCAGACTGTGGTATCATTTATCTCGATCTTTATGGTTTTTAATTTTTTTTTGTTCTACTCATTTTGGAGCGCGAAAAGCAACCGACTGTGCACCAGAAAAATTTGCAATTTTCTACGAAAAGTTGGCAAACGTTGAATGCGAAGATTGAGGTGACTGTTCTTATAGTCTCTTGGCAAGCCGCTTATTTGCCGACTTTTCCAAACGATTGGCCGTCTTTTTGAAATTTCTCTGAAAGAAAATGCTTTTGTTCTTAATTGTGAGGTGAAGTGATTATTTAATGAATGAACAGTGAGAAAAAAAAAAAAAGTAGGCATTAAAAAAGATTAACCTGTATAGAATTTTGTCAGTGAATACTGGGGTTGGCATTAGGGATGGATCTGGCAAGTTTACCGGAATCCGAGCCTGATCCAGCAAGCCCGTCCCGTGGAGCGGGTCAGCCGAAATTGCCGGAATCCTGACTGGTATGGCCGCGCGCCATCTAAAAGCATCTGCACATTTTCGTCTTCTTCATCACGCATTTTTCAGCATAAACAGCACAGACACA